>JACEII010000143.1:1175093-1218633 GCA_014332785.1 Antheraea mylitta | reverse complement strand
CGATCGAAATTTGTCATACAACTGTCATACAACCGATCGAAATTTGTCATACAACTGGTCTGGGGTATAGAAAAATACATAGGATACTTATCATTCAGAATAAGTGTTCTGCTCCTGAGCGATATATCAAATCTCTATAAACATTGTATTTTGTCTATATATGCGTTGGTGGTCACTTACCACCGGGCTATCGCTGAGGCGGTTTCTTATTTAACTTTATTTTTGGCAATTATTCTTTCCGATTATTTCTGCCATTGTCACGTAGTCAATAATATCACAAGCGTTGTGCGATCATTTCAATATTAAGCATCGTGTGAATCAATATTCTAACAAGATAGTGGATCCTTTGCTAGAACCTTCCAGGGAGTTTTTGTGGCATCTCCGAATTTCATGCTCCGTGGTATTATTTTCCATTCACTTCACTTACGTACAATAAACTAACTATATTACGTAAAACTTCACAAGTTTACACAATATAGAGTCAAATAACACAAGATTATGAATAAAATATAAATTCCACTATACCATAATTTAAAATCTACCAAAAACTCACTGAGGGGGTTGAAGGTGATAACCCTGAAGGGTCCCTTGCCGCGTCAATGAAAGCGGCGGTCCGAACACGGTGGGGTTTTAGTGACTACGAATCGCACACTACCCACTCTCTCCTTCGGGAGGGTGACGTGTTCATAAGTATTTACTCACGTCAAAACAAAAGTATTGTTTGTGAAAAGATTTCATTTGTTTTAGCTATTGGCTAATTCTAATTATTATCAATATAATAAACTGGATGTAGTAAGTTTTTCTTTCGCGCCATTGAAGAGTCAAAGCCCCTTGATAAGTCTTTATTTACCATAATTCACGCTTATAACTCGTAATCCGGTGAAGCTGTAAAGACCCTGCTAGGTCAATAGCGTAGTTAGTTCGAGAAAACAAAACGCATATTGCGTCCACAATCTACAATAATTGTTATGCTATTCAATATAGTATTTTATAGTTTGGAAAAATAAATACATACTTTTGTTATGGTCAAGTTTCGATTATTGGTCGTATATTAGTCCGATGTTTTCAAGAATAAGATAATCATTTTTAAATGAAGTCGCGGGCACAAACTAGTGTTAAATAAAAAAATGACAGATTTCTGCAAATTAGCATTTTTTTCTCTTATTATTTATTTATTCCCAATATTATGCGTTTCAAAGTATACATTACAATTCAACATTTATGTTACAAGGATGTGATATTACATTATTACAAGTACCTATAATCTAATACAAGTAATCTATACTAATATTATAAAGCTGAAGAGTTTGTTTATTTGTTTGGTTGGTTGAACGCGCTAATCTCAAGAACTACCGGTCCGATTTGAAAGTTTCTTTTAGTGTTAGATAGCTCATTTATCGAGGATGGCTATAGGCTACATATCATCACGTTAATACCAATAGGAGCTGAGCACTGATGAAGAATGTCTCAAAATCGGGCTATTTTGGAAGCTTCCTCTACTTGTTAATGTCAGTATTATATGTGTTGCCATGGTAACGCGATAATATTCTATCGAAAATATTTTCATGTTTTATTTTGTGTTCCTATTCAAAAAGTTTATTCTACGTTAGTTTTGTTTACAATTTTTAATTATACGTGTTACGTTTATATCGCAAACATTTCTAAAGTTTATTTTCTGTTGCTATTCAAATACTTTAGTAGTAATAATACTCGTCCAATAAGACAGTCGAAGGAATTAACCCATACTGTTAATTCCGAAGTTGTCAATATAGATAGATAGTTTTCTTCTATGTCCAAGTTAATGTAAAGGTATAAGCGCCGAATCCTCTCTATAATATTTTATAAATTTTTATCTTCTTAATTATCAATACCACAGAATTCATGCTCCGTAGTATTATCTTTCAGTCATTTCACTTATGCACAATAAACGAACCATATCACATAAAACGTCATCAATTTAACATAATATAGAGACAAGAAACACAAGATTATGAATAAAATATAAAATCCACTACATGGCAGACTGAAATCCCGCCACAAAACTTTATTCTACGTTAGTTTTGTTCCCAATTTTTGATTTGTGATATATTACGTATTATAAAAATAAAGTGTGCGTATATAATATTAAAATAAATACTTTTCGGTGAATACATACATATGTATATCTGTGGTGGTACAAATATCAACATTTTTTTAATGCTGTCGATATGTTTGTTTGTTAATTTGTTCCGGGTAATCTCCGAAACGGCTGGACCTATTTGAACAGTTTTTTTTTCTTAGAAATGACTACGCTATTGATCTAGCAAGGTCTTAACAGCTTCACCGGACTACAAGTAATATTTGAACGGGAATTTTACGGGCAAATAACTAACTAATTAGCTGTTTTATTTTAAGCTAGCGGGTTCAGCAGACGTTGCCCGCCCTAATAATAAGACAGACTATATACCTAAGCATTGCCCAAGAATCATTTTATATATTAGCGAAAACGACGTAAAGATGCATTCTGTAGTTTTTGATCTTATCGCGAACAGACATATAGACAGACGTGGAACAGGACTTTGTTTTACACTATGTAGTGATGAACTATTATCCGTGCATTCGTCTGTGTGAATTTAAAAATATGTTGTTCACTGTAAACATGCGCGTGTGACGTGCGCTGTACTGGACTCCAAGAATAAATATAATTGAAAGTCATATGTGTACATGTGATTTAAATTATAGCAAGGTATAATAATAACTTAATTATATCAACACTATGGACATATTATATCTATATAATAAAAGATTTAACACATATTGTTTGATAATGTTTACCTTAATGTTTTCATGACTTTCTTATATAGTTGCACTGAGGGTGATATATGGCAGTTTAAAGTTCCAGTTATATGGCTGATGATAAATCCCATCCCATTCAATACACTATTAGTATTCACATATATAATGTACACGTTACCTGTTACGGTAGATGATGTGCGTGTGATACATACAAATATCTTTGAAGAGTATTATTGTAATTTACACTAGATGTGTGATCACAATTTTAAATTTATTTAATATATTAAAAAAAACGCGTGCGAAGCCGCGGTTAACAGTTAGTAAATAATATATTATATAAACAACAATACCAAAGAAGTTGCGTTAATTTTCTTTTTTTCGAAATGACTTCGCTATTGACCCAGCAAGGTCTTAACATTTTCACCGGACCACTAAGGCGAGTGCTTAAGGCCCTCAGCCGATTTTATTTTGGCAACCAGCTCAAGGGTGCACGGCACACCTCAGCTTGGCTTGGCTGTTGCCTGTTGCATGCAAAATCGCGAGCTATCTTAGCTAACCTAGCTAACTATTCATATATGTATGAGTTGTTGAAACGTATATGTGTACCAAGCATACACGCCTAAACAATTCCTCCATATACTAATTATCGGAAAATTGAGAGCTTTTCAGTTCGATAAGGGAAAAAAAAGTAAATCCTTTCACTTTCATGTGTAAGCGTGTAGCGTGCACGTGTGTGGGGGAGATCGTGTAGTGTTGTAACGGTGATGTATTTTTATGTGTCACCGTATCGCGCAAGCAACGCACTCAAGGGCTCCCTACCGAGGGATCGAACCTAGGCTTGAGCTGCTGCCGTGGGAGGCCTAATCGGGTGGGGGGCCTAATCGGGTATAAGTTGCCTAAATGTAAATTTGATTGTCCGTTACAATGTGTCTGTTTAGTGTAATTGTAATTTTACCTAGATATATAATAATGATAGTCTTCGACAAACCATATAAACAATATTACATCGACCAAGAAAAATATTACATTACTAAGAATATTATATCTGTGTGAACTTTTAAATAGCAATATTTATGTTATTACTTATATTATATAGTTATTTTGTTTAGTGTAAGATAACCTTGTATTTAAAAATAAATTATATTATATTCTCATTTATATTATATTCTCATCTAGTGTACTAAATTTCAGGGATGTTATGGAGCTCCGTAATCGTAATCGAAACTATCGGATATCCGAAAAAAAATATATCCGTAACCGTAACCATAACCGATATAAAAGTTTCGGATAATTTCGAATACGGGTTAAGTCCAAATAAAAAATGTTTCGACAGGTTTTGTTTCGCCGAACTTGCACTCCATGTTAATCTTGTAGTAGGGACGATCGGTATGGGAGTAGACGCATTGCCAGTGGTGGCTCCTACTTCCCGGCCTATAGGTGAGTGAAGGCACCATGGGGTTTTAGTCCGTGCAAGTCGGACATAACCCACCCTCAGCAGCCCGGCTGGGGTGGGTATCCACATAGGAATTTCCCTATGAAAAAAAAAAAATGACGATCGGTATTAGTTAAACTTCTTTATATCTATGTCAACATCGAGTCCAAAGCATCGTTGTACGACATAATATATCGATTGCGTTAAACATGTGTGATTTTTTTAATTTTTATAGGTAACATAAGTGAATATTGACATATATGGTAATCGACAAATTAAACAGTCAAATAAATTTTATGAGATATGGTTTTATTTATTTTTTTAAACAAGTAAATGGCTATCAGGTGGTAAGGTTGCAAAATTGCTTTTTGTTAAATATAATCTTCCTTTGCTCAGTTTTGACTATTAGAACTATGATTAACAACTTTAAAGTTATTATGATAAACAACTTTAAATTTTGTTATAGGTGTAGATGATTTCATTCCTCATAAAAATAATTAAAAATAAAAACTCTCGTTAATACCAAATGATAACTTAGAGTAACTAAATTATTGCATAGTAATTGTGTTTATAATTTACTTCAATCTAATATCCGTAACCGAAATTATGCGAAACTAAGGGATAATCCGAAATAATTACATATCCGTAACCGTAATCGTTATAATTATATTCCTATATCCGTATCCGTATCCGTAATCGAAATGTCATATCCATAACATCCCTACTAAATTTTATCTAATTGTTGAATTAGATTTTTTTTAAACAAGCTGAAATTGGAGCCTACGAACGTTTTTTTTTTTAAATCTACATACTGCATAAAATTTTCTATTATATTTTTTCGTAGTTGTAAAAGAATTTCCATATTTGTGTTAGACACAAATAAAAGTAAATTGTTATTTTCACATCCGGATGAATCTAATTCATTGCGTAGAATAATTTATAAAGAACAAGTTTTCACTCTCTCTCTAATTCGTTTATACATATTGTTCCACATTTTAATATTTTACGTTTGTTGGTCATCGCCATATAGTGGACCGTTGAACGTGTATGCAACAGAATTGTCTGAGAGCTCGCCTTGTAAGCGATTACAAAATGACATTGATTAATAGTTTCAAGTTACTATCAAGTATCAAGTATACTACAATACAAAATATTAAAAAAACACTGCTCAATCTGCTGTGTAAAATTTGGCTAATTTGAAAGATATATAAATAGAATGATAGAGCTATTGTACGTGCATCATTCAAAGTACTGTATAGATCATTTGTCTTGTTTTAGTTTTACTTCAAGCCTGGTCTTTGCATGAATTATATCGTGATAGCAACATTATTTATTTATTGTTGTTATTATAGTATTAAGAAACCACAAATTTTATAAGCACTAATCCTAGAGCCGTGAGGAAACGAGGCCAGCGGTGTGGTGCTTATGTTCTTCATTTGTAAAAGTAATGTATTTTTAAGTTAATAAGCATTGTGGGTATCGGCTATTCTTATATATTCTTAGGATTACATTCAAACGTTTAACACGATCTGTATAGTAATATAAAGTATATATATTTTTTAATTTATTATAACAAGTGTTCGTCCTGTGATTGAAGTTCAACCATAAAAAAACTTTCATTTTTTTTTATAACACTAAAGCGCGTCAACAGCTACTAAATAAAAAAGAATGAAGAAAATCTATAGAGAAACAAAAGAGGGAGATGTTCTTATCCGTTCTAATACCGCTTATTTATATGTAGAAGATAATATATACTTTTTTATATTTATTTTTTAGACTCTATTTTTCATACTTGCGTCTACTAATCTACAATATTTGTACATTCTTTAGTACAAACCTCGATAACATTAAATATCAATTATTTAAAAGATTAATGAATAAGGCCACTCGCATTTAGTGATATAAAATATTACAAAATGCTTCCAAGCCTCTTTTTTTGGAAAGGCGGGTTATGTAACATACGTATCGTAATTCATTATATTTTTAGTTTCAACATAATTAGGATCTTTTTACTAAAATGTGTAACTGTATAATAATTTCATATATTTAAAAATAAGTACATTGAATATAATTATCAGTTCACACGAAAACTTGACAGACAATTACCAACCAACTTCATGATGTCACTTTTAAGTGTCCGTGTGGGCATTATAATGATTCACTCTCATAATTTTTTCTAGAGGAACCAATAGAAGTATAACTTGCAAAAAAAATACAATTTCTTTTACTGATAACAAATGTATGAGAAAAATAATTTTAAATTACTACATTCTGTAATAAATGTCGTGACGAGCTCCGAGTCAAAAACAGGTTGAAACTTAAGACTCATTGCCGTGACTTTCTATAGATGGAGTTTCACGTGTTTTCGTCCAATTTCTTCATTGACAGTGAGAATGCCGTTTACAAGCCGGCTTGTACCGTTGTCTGACGTTCCGCACTCGACTATTACAAACCGGTGTGATTATACGGTTTGTAATCTGTATCAAATATAATTACATAATAAGTAAATACATTTGTATGCGGTATAGCCACGCTGAAGCTACTACTGGTTCCATTATGAATGGGTCCTCTTGTCCGGGGTAGTACCACCCTTTCCACATAAAACCGACGTGAAGTGCTTACATTGTTTCGTTTCGTGCCCACCTATTCTTTCCTCCTTCTCCCCCTTATCTCTCCCCTAAACACAGACTGACAACGCACTTGTGACTACCCTGGTGTTGCGAGTGTCTATGGACGGCGGTGATCACTTAACATCAGGTGACACGCCTGTTCATTTGCCCTAATGTAAAAACTAAGGGTTTACACACACGCGTACGGAAATTTTATTTTATGCTTTTTGATGATAGATATTTATTATTGATGTGAAACATCTATAGGCGGAGGGTAAACCTGATTGTTGGCGTGGCGACGCAAAACACGAACACTGCACTATTAACGAAATACTCAGAAACATTTGCAACCCTATCTAGTAGGCCACTTGTTCTACTAGTCTTAAATGGCACGCGCCGACGACCTAGCGCCCTTTGATAAATGACGCTAAATTCACGTCTAGTTGAATTTTTGTCTTTAATAAAACTGTAGGTAATAAAATTAATAAACAGTGACTATTTTATGGAACTAATTTGTAACTTTTTGGAACGAAGTTCCTTACGGCAGGCTTGGAGGAGATAGGATTTTGCTGCGCGACCGAACTGAAAAAAATGTGATAGTAAAACCGTAACGAAAAGTGCGTGGAATAAAACCGTTAAATGAGACGTGCGCAGGCGCGACAGTCGTATACACAAGCGAGTAGTGTATAATACCTTTCTCTTTCTCCTTTTTTGTAATTATTTCTTTTTCTATGTAATTTTATGTTGTGAAACAAAAATAAAGAGACATATTTTGTTATTTTAATTGATAATTTGAATTACGATTACATAAAATTGAACACGATTTTTTTTTTTGCAAATTGTGTCGATTCTACATTAACCGAAGAAACTTCGTTCCTACCTGGTGTCCCACGACACCACATTCTTTTTTTTTTCTTTATCTTTTCATTATGCTGTAACTGATTCCTGTCGTAATCTGTTCTTTTATAGATATAACTTATACAAAACAACTTTGATGATTCACATCTGCCAGGCGTGCCGTGACGGCTCATTTTTTATTTATTTTTTGTGAGACTGTGATTGACTGAGTTTTATTTATGCATTTAAAACTTCAGTAGACTTTTCATATCATAGTATAATACTACTAATATTATAAAGAGGTAAAGTTTGTGACGTTGTAGGGGATAATCTCAGGAACTACTGGTTCGATTTGAATAATTATTTCAGTTTTATATAACTCATTTATCGAGAATGGTTATAGGCTATATATCTTCACGCTAAAATCAATAGGAGCGGAGCACAGATGAAAAATATTTCAAAATCGGATGTTTTTTCCTTTTCAGAACTGTTGCGTGTTAGTTTTCGTGTATCTAAGCCACGCGAATGAAGTCGCGGGCAGAGGCTAGTTTAGAATATAATTTCACAACAGGTTAATCTATTAGTGGCATATATAATGGAGATAAAACGATTTCTTATTCAAATCGATGATAAAATAATTTAAAAAAAGACGCCAAACTCCTTGCACTGCATTAATTAGAATTTTAAATTAATTAACAAGGTAGCCAAACTCCATTCTTAACTATATGTATTAAAAGACAAAGTTAAATTTAACTAGTTGTGACTATCAAGGCTTTTATTTGATTTAAGTTCTAAGAAGGCGCTTACGAAAGTCAAAGCTACCACCGGTTAGGAAAACAACCCAGTCATCGAGAAGAACCGACAAGAAGCTCGCTTACCCGTGCCCACTTCGTTGGGTGGTAAGCATTTATAAAAAATTACAAAAGTTAGACATATTCTGTCATTGACAATTTTGTAGGTATTATGAAGCTATACAACTTTTCTCTAAAACTCAATCATACATCTTTCATCTTGAGGGCAGCGTTCGTAAGAAACGTTTTCGTTCGACTGCTTTGTCTACGTCTTACTTTGCAAATCCGACTATCATAAAAAAGTATTTTCATTTTTGAAGTTAATATATAGCCTATAACTCTCACAAATAACGTGGCTACCTATTTTTTAAATATTTTTTTAAATCGGTTGACTGTTTCCTGAGATTACTTCCTACACCCTCACAAACTTGACCTCTTTGTAATATTTGTATAAGTATAGATATAGATTTAGAATACATTACACGTTACAATCGTTTTATTAGATGCACAGAGAGGAGTCACTTCCAGACATCATCATCATTATTATACTTTATAGTATACTGTAATTTTTATTCATGAATTTCTAAAATACTTGAAAATAGTATATTAAAAACGCCTGTCATAAAAACAATAGCAATGAACGTGATCGGTGTCATTCCTAAGTGCAGTGTTTTTTTTTCATTCTTCTTAGAACAAAGCTCTTTAACTATCGGGGTTTATTTTATAGATATTAGCGTTTCATCACAATACATCTGGTGTTAGATGACGGCGTGGTCTGAGACGGTAAAGACGCTAAGCCTAGAGAAACTGGCTCTGAAGTACAGCTTCCGAAATATACCAACAGGCGCTTGAACAGACATTCATTTTGAGAGTGACAGCTAGGCAGGTAAACTTAAAAAAAAACCCTACCACCATGATATAATTTCACAATTTTTTCTTTCCTAAGTCATCATCGTTTCAATTTTGCCTATTAGTACTTTGTCTGACTACGGTATGGACCTAACAGGCCTTTCCAGTTTTCGTAGACTATTACTGCCATTGTGGAGTGAGTAACGAAATTACAAATTTCTTGATATAATTTCAAAATGGTGGTCATCTTGTTAGATCTTTCCTGGGAGTGTTTGTGGCAACTCAGAATCTATGCTTCGTGGTATTATTTGTACTGTGTACTGATTTAAAAAGTAAATAATTATTTTATTCCTTATAACATATTGGTTTATATTTGGAAGCATTAAAAAAGATAGACAGTTCGATTATTCACAGATTTGTTGACACATGTATTTTAATATTTTACAATTTCCATGATTTAATAAAGTTTGCTGCATTTAAGTACATATTATATTATTTTAAATGTTGTACCAAAGGCTGGTACACACCACCAACATTACACAATTTAGAGTAAAATAACACAAGATTATGGATAAAATATAAAGACCAATACATGGCATTGCACGATCCCGCCAAAAACAACCCTTTACAGTTTCAACGGACTACGAAGGATGATCTCACTTCAATTGTTTTTTAAGTTTGTTTTATCAGAACTTCGTCATTCAAACAAGAATTTGGAATTATTTTATAGGAAAGGGGATCTTTTCAAGCGTATATTATTTTAATTTCATCAGCAAGGTACTTTGAATTTTGGAGATACAGGAAGGAACTCCTCAAAATCGAATAGGAAATGTTATGAGATATCGTGGTAGCTTTATAACAATCCTAGACTAGGTTGGTTCCTAACTATGAATAAAGACGTTCTGCTACATTTAGAGTATTTTTTGAAACCGTTTTTCAAATTGTTATTTTTTTCTTGTTTAGTCTTTAATATTCTTCTATGTAAGTTACTAAAACAATACATTTAATGGTTTGATGACGAAGCTGAGCTTGGTAACTAGTTTTACAAGCATTTAAAGGCGTCCGTCAATCATATTGATTTTCTAGTACATTTTCGTTCACTAAAGGTTTAGACTTTATATAGTTTGTCCAAAGTCAACTAGTTAAACTTTATCTAAAGCGCATAAGGTATCCAATTACATATATAAATAAAAACCCATAGGACTTTTGTAAATTATAATCATTATATCAGTATGTAAGGAACGCACTCGTGGGACATTAGTTTTATGTCACACCATTGGAGTCGCAAGTGCGTTGCCAGCCTTTGTTTGGGGGAAAGGGTAAGGGGGAGAGAAATAGGGAGGGACGAGGCGATGGGACATGGGCCTCCGGCGCCCTCACTGATCGAACAAAACGCAACGATGCAAGCACTGTTACTTCACGTCGGTTTTTGTGTAAGAGGGTGGCATTATCACGGGCGAGCCGACCCATTCATTCTGAAACCAGTAATAGCTTGGCTCTACCATCTACAGGTCTCTACACCTACCTACATAGGTCTCTATCTGCCCGACGAAATATATGCGTATAATCAATACGCGACCAAACGATGTAGTGTGAATTCAAATTTTAAGAAGATCATCATTTTATAGTATTCCACATACCTTGGTACTATACTGTGTGAGGTTCGGGTTTCTTTACGATGTTCTTCTTTTCCATCAACCGTTAGTGTAACCAATTGATATTAGAAAATGTAAGCGAATTCTGAAAAACTCATCGGTACATTATATTCCACCGGCCAAACCATCACTCTAGGAATATATCACATAAGAACCGAGTACCTGGGCGAAAGAGCCTAGCTCGGTTCTTTAAAAAACATTTTGAAAGTAAAGTAACCCGTTAAGTTTGCCTCCCAAAGTTAACATTTTTATACAAAAAAGAAATATTAAAAAATATATCTCTACGGCTGTCACTTGGATTCGAACTAGGGTTACTTGAATTTTTGAAACAGCAGATTTCCATCTGAGTTATTTTTTTTTTGACAGCGGCGGCGAAATTTACCTTTATACTCTAGATATATAATGAAAAATCATTGCCTGAAAATTCAGGTAAAAAAGTTGATCTTGAGGAATCTATGAATGAAACTACCTACATACTAAGTTTCACGGAAATCGCTCTCGCCGTTTCCGAGATCCTGAATATATAACAACATAAATATATACAAGAATTGCTCGTTTAAAAGTATTAGATAGATATATAATCATTTTATTTATTGTCAAATGTATGATAGTACCTAATCGTAGGCACGACCGAGTCATGTACCTACAGACTCCCTATCAACCGGCTTTTATTTAGATTTAATTACAAATAGTTTAATTAATTGTCGATCAATAAAAGACATAATATTTGAATTACGTAATTCATTTGGTTTATTTCTTGCTAATAAAATATAAATTTAATAAATTACACACACTCACACATACACACAATTATTAAATAAATAAATAAAACTCATGAACACAGGCGTGAATTGGACAAATAATTATGACATAGAATAACAGTAAATGAAAAAAAAATAGAAAAACAAAAAAAAAATAGAGATCAGACTTCAATATACAGAGTATTTAACAGGTACATCAGCTAATATCTTTTACATATTTATATACAAAACTAAACTAAAAACAATAAAAACAGTATTTACAAATAAAATAAAATACATATGTACAATAATACTTACTCATATAAATAATTACATATATACAAATAACAATATATACAATAAAGTAATTAAAAAAAAATCAATCATAACAAAATAAACAAAACCTCTCGGAAAATTGTAACATAAGTAACACTTCCATTCCGTAATAAATACATTCACACAAAAATTAAATAAACACCGCAAAGAGTAACCATCTAATCATTTTAGAGTAATAGTATTTGGTTTAAGAGTCTATTTATTGTAGCCGGAGTATGCCATACTATTCGCTTCATTTCTAGAGCGAGACCAACCGCCCTCCCAACCGTGACTGGGTTCAGCGTGAACATGCTCCACATGCGGTTCCCAGCCGTGGGGTTCCCACGCTTCCTCCTGAGCGTGTTTCTTTGCCAATAGTGCCTTAATTATCGCAATTATCTTGATTACAAATGCTATCTTCGCTAGAAGAGCGATCTTGAATACCGAAGCCGCGATCACCACAAGCGCCAGGACAACGATAGCTACAGCCTTAGCTTTGGCGAGAATCAATAAAGGAATTAGGACCTTCAGTGTCTTCTTGATTGCCTTCTTCTTCTTTCCTCGGCCTGCTTCTGCTTCAGCTATTAAAGATAAAGTTAGTTTCAGTATCTTTTTATAATTGTCTAAAATAAGCAGTTAATTTTTACGGTCGACGTATCTTATTTGCAATCTTCGTTCGTAGTTTTTAGAAGTATCTTATTTAATTCTTGTAATATATTTTAATAACCTTTTTTCTAGAATACTACTATTTATTTTAAAATTTCTTTAAATATTAGGATACTAATTAAATATATAGATACTGTTTATAGTGATAAAAAATTTGCTCCTAAAAATAGACATTCATAAATTGACATTTATAGTTACAAAAGAATTAAACTCTTTAAGGCCTTGGTTGTTCTCTTATCCTTTAAATTAGCTTTCAATATAATATAATAAATTACTGAAATAATATGATGCTTAATTATTACCATCATCGATAGATCTTGATCCTTCTTCTTCATCATCACCAGCATAGCTCAATTCCAGTTCGCCATTTTGGATAATATCAGAAGCACTTTGCCATAATCTCTCGGAAACTTGTAGACTTCTTGCGGAAACATCATCTGATAGAGGTTCTAGGCTTCTTCCTTGCTTCGGGTTGTCGTTAACAAGAGTGACACCGTCGGAGATTTTTAATTTACGAAGCGTCCTTAATTTTTCCACCGCTTTGAGTGCTTGCTCCTATAGAAATAAATTTATGATGAATACTTTGGATTAAGATAAATAAAAATGACGATAAATTTCTATGGACTCTATCAATTATTTGGAACATGGAAAGAATTACACAATATCTGAATGCTACTCTGTTTTTTTAAATATATTCTCTTTTGATTACTTTATTTTATTTTATAATCTTCACTCCAGTTTTATGAGTAATAAATCACTTCTTTTTTATGTAAAAACACTTTAAAATTGTTATGATATTTTTAGGATGTTTTTTGCAAAAGACGGCTTTATATACGACGAAAAAAAATCCAGAAAGGACACCACTGCACTGAACACTTCACGTACCTTGCCGCACGTATAAAAATCACTATTCTGGCATTTCATGAAAGGCTCCATGATAGAACGTAATATGGATTCATCTTGAGACGCCCTGCTATGATGCACGACCGCTATAACGCACAGAATTAATACTAGAAACTTCATCTTCAAAAATGTCGGAAACTGAACAAAGTATAAACGCACTGTGATGTGTGTTTCATCGGAATCACTTTTTTTATCTTAATATCCCCCACTTTCTTCTATAAACGAATTAACATTTTTATCTCATAATAATATAGAAATTTTGACGACACTATGCCAGAGTGTGCGGCACGGATATTGTTGTCATTAATATTTATAATTTAATGTATAATTTACATCCGATTTTGCTTTTAGGATTACGCAATAATATGTTTGCATTTTAATCAGTGATACTTTCACCTAAGCTTTCGTAGTTTTTGGGACATATTTAACATAGAGCCCTATAGTGATTGTGTTGTATGAGTTATTTTCTAGTATAACTTTAATATATTTTAATGGTATTAGAAAATTTATTCATGTGCTATTGCATTTATATTGTATTCATGTTGTATGTTTATTTATTTTTATATTTATATAAAATATAATACATATTATTGACTATAGCAAAAGATGCATGATAATAGCGTCGGTTGACTAAAATAATATGAATGAACTACACCAATAATAAAGATAAATATTTTTTCTTTCAATTAAATTTTGGTTTTTGTTAAGTTTTGTAATTGTCTTGTAAGTGGCTATAACTCGTTAAAATCTCTATTCAAACATGATCTATATATGAAAAAACAAAACGAATTTAATTCCGATTAGAATAGTGTAGTGAAATAAAGTAATAATTCCATTCTTTTGCAATTTGAAGTCTTAGAAGCCCTGACATTGGTCGATTAATTAATTATAATACTTTAAGCTGGTCCTTACATAAATAAAATATTCATTATAAAACAATGGATGAATTAATATAAAAAGTCACAAGTAAATTTACAACAAATATATTTTACTCCGTTTATTTATACATAAATAAATTAATGAGGTACTCGATAATGGCAACATTCATTCATCATAAATAAGTTCACATCACACAAATAAATACACATATTCACGTAGACTTATGCACGTTCGTATCAATTGCTAAGATGGCCAGCGTAAGCCATGGATTGTGCGTCAGTCGCTTGCCTGCCCCACCCTTGGGAGCCGGCTGGTTCATAAGAATATCCAGGGTGCTCTTCATGATGGTGGGGAGCTGCATAACTAATGGTACTACCGGAAGAACTGTTTTTGTTAAACAATTTTCTGATCAGGCTGAATGCGCTCATAGCAAAAGCAATCTTCCCGAGGAAGACGGCCTTGACAGCAACAAACGCGATGATTCCGAGGAACAAGGGAATGAGGGCGGCGAGTTTTAGCTTCAACAAAAGAAGGAGAGGAAGCAGTTGCTTGAGCTTCTTCTTTTTCTTACCACGGGCTGTAATGAAAAAGTATTTTGTTTTGAAAAATGACGTAAGTTAGGTATGCAAGCTTAAATACATAGTAGATGAAAAATTGCATACTCTTCATTACAAAGAAAGAAAGAGGAGGCAAAGATCAAATACAAAGTGTATTAAGGGTTATTTAAAAAATCTTTCATATCACAGAATCTAATTACCCAAGAGCTTTGGCTCTTTTGTAATAAACGTCGGCCTTTAAATATGACTGGGGTTTTAAACTGAAAGCATTGACATTTGGTACAGGTCTTTAAAAGGGCCAACAAATATTTGAAGTGGATTCGTTGTAGACAGGCATACATAATATATACAAAAGAGAAAGCTTTTGTACGTCTCCGAGTATTACTAGACGATGCATTCGCGTTATTGTTAAGGGAACTAGTCTGCGTGCGTTTAAAGCTAGATATCTAAATATAGACGAATTTGTGAGCCAGCAAAGTAATATTTAGCAAAAGAATTCTATACTATACCAGCTGTATAAAATTTTAATAATGAGATTCGACGATCGTGAATGATTCAATAATTTTTCTTATTCCTAATTATTGTAAAGTACAAATATGCAGTTTTAACATTTTATAATAAAGTAAAAGTTTATAGATTTTAAATTTTTTTTATCATATATCAAAAGTGAATTACTTTCCACAGATATTGTGTGAAATTAAATATATTTATTCGTCATTTAATCTCAAACTAAAAGCTGCAGAGTTTTAGATGGTATA
Organism: Antheraea mylitta; assembly: GCA_014332785.1. Classification (NCBI taxonomy): domain Eukaryota; kingdom Metazoa; phylum Arthropoda; class Insecta; order Lepidoptera; family Saturniidae; genus Antheraea; species Antheraea mylitta. The sequence goes on along the minus strand of JACEII010000143.1, from coordinate 1,202,867 downwards.
ATAATTGTGCTATTTACTTTTATTAACAAATATGAGACAATAAAGATTAATAATGTAATTTACCTTCATCATCCAAATCCCTAGATTCTCCTTCAGGCTCAGAGAGACGTAACTGTATTACATGATTGTCTAAAAAGTCTCCAACGTTGTCAACTATCCTTTCGTCGAGTTGAAGCTCTCTGGCCTTGGGTTCTTCAGCCAAAGGTTCGTAGCTGCGAGCAGAGCGCGCTGATCCAGTGTTAATTAAAGTCATGCCTTCAAAAATATTCATATCTTTGGATATAGCCAGCCTTTCGGTGAATTTAAGGGCCTTTTCCTGAAAAAAAATTTAAAAAATTTTAGCCACAACGTTTTAAGGAAATTAAAAGCTAATTTTTATATTTAAATCCATCTATTATACAAGTGACGATTATTTTAAATTATTAGCTGTTAAATTAAAAATTTGTCCTAAAGAAAACTAAAGCTGATTAAGTATTAATTTCTAACTTCGAAGTATACGATTAATTTCTTATTTATCCTATTTTTTGGAGATATTCAAAACACTATATTTTGTTGAACAAAAAGTAGATAAATGGCTGCACTGTTTCCTTAAAATACTCCCCAAGAATATCACAAAACGGTTTTAAAAACCATCAAATCCATATTATTTTGTATACACATCACTAAGCACTTTTGGAACACTTTTCTCAATTCACCTTCAAACATAACGACGTATCTTTTTCAATACACTCGGACACCGCACCAACGAAATTTTCCGCGATACCATACTCCTTGACCGGAGTGCACGACACTGTTGCCAATATGGCAATCACAGCCACTATCTTCCACATTTTTATATAGTGAATATTATTTTCTTTCTAAACTCGTACTTCATCTGCCAACGTTGGCCAACTTATGATGTTTTCCCAAAAAACTGATTGATTTTATCCTTCGGCCCCCACTACGTTTTTGACGTGTGACGTAAAATGTATGTTCAGTTTGACGTCGTATGCTAACTGATGGTCCGGTAAGCAGCGCAGTCTGAAGGATAAGTAGAAAAATAAATATTTGACGTTAGAAAGCGAGTTTACGACATACATGTACGCACTTACGGCGGCGTTTCTGATGGTGTAAATTAAACGAAAGAAAAAGTGTGATTGTTTGACTTTTCGTAAGTCTATATAAACTTGTGAGTGAAAATGAATTGCGTAACCGGATCATCGTATCTATGTAATAGTATTATATTAAAAAAATCATACATAAAAATGGTTATAACTGTAATTGGTTAAATTCAGAACATTGGCTGAATGAATACTTTACTCCATTTTTGAGTTGGAACACTAGCGAGTTTAATGCTACAAGGCATTTTCTTCCAGTTATCCATCGGTTTTATTATAAAGTATAATAGTTTTGTAGGTGGTGCAGATATAATGAATAAAATTAAAAAATACAATTACTTAATATATACATATAACAATCATAAAGGTATAAATATATGATCAACCATGAAACTGCTTTTTGAAGTTATCTTAAATTACCGTCGTGCAAATTAAGATGAGATATCTGATATGCCCCAAAAAAGAAAATAAGAGATTGCTTGTTTAATTTTTTTTCTAATATAAAATCAATCTATTATAATAAATTGTTCTTTTTTCTTTGTTCACTCTCGGATGACGCGATCCTAATCTAGTATGTAGCTGTTTATTAATTCTATAATTTGAGGTCGTCATAGAAACCGGAAAGCTTTGAGAAGCTCGGCCCCGGAAACTAACTTTCTGTCGTATAAAAATTTACACACATATTCTATAACTACTTATTAAGTAGTATCTGACACTATTTAAATATTCAATTTACATTTAAATGAATTAATTAATAATGCAGCAAATAGTCGTGCAGGTCATCGGATCTTAAACGGTTACTAAAGATGATGTATAAATGATTTTAACGGTGCTATTACAAAAAAGTTAAATACATATTAAATACTTACTTTAAAATGGTTTCGTAATAAATGCACCGCGCTCACCCGAGACAAGTTCGCGTTATTCTTTTTTCGCAAGTGTAACCTAATCTAACCAAAGCGAGACAAAAGAGCAAGATGGCAAACAATTAGCGAGCGCGGTGTGTTTTAAACGTAACCTTTTTAAAGCAAGTATTCAAAACGTATTTAACTCCTGTGTAATAACATCGTTAATATTTAAGACTATTTAACAAAGAACGTGTATATTATTCTCTGTTTTAAATATTCTAAAAATGATTAAACACATAACATATATGCAATTAAGTATGTCATATAATTCGTATTATTGTGATTTACGTATACTGCTGATTTTTTGGTACTTGTAAAATGAGATATAATAGATTGGAGTTATTTGGAGCTATTAATCGGTTCTTTTTATGTTTATACATACTCATATTATAAAAGACACTGTGTCTGTTTGTATACCAGTTAGAGTACTTGTAAATCAAAAACTACTGACTGGATTTACATAATTATTCTTTTAAATTATAGGTGTATTCTCCAATCAGGTTTTATTATATGGTATATTAGGTAATATATGGAACAAGTCATGAGCTCAAAAGGAGAATAAGTCCGTTCCCATTGGATCCTCAATAAATAAGTAAGACTTAAATGGAGTTAGGCTGAGCACGTGATAAAAGAACACGAAAAATGGAGTAAAAGAATGAGACGGTGGTACTCCAGAGAAGGTAAAAGGAAGAGAAGTAGACTGCAGTAAGGGTGGGATGACGACATCAGATAAGTGGCAGGAATCACGTGGAACAGGGGGGGCTCAAGAAAGGAATGAATGGACTAGGTTGGAGGAGGCCTTTGCTGACTGACAAACACATGGAGAGATGTTAACCAAGAGTTTTTTTTTCGAACTGACTACACTATTGGCCTAGTAAGTCCTGAACAACTTCACCGGACTACAATAACCAAGGAACAGATATTAGTTTATTTACAACTATAACATAAACAAATACAAAAAAAACTATAATTCAGTTGTACAGCCATGCTCTTTGTAGTAATAGGTTTAATTTTTACTTAAGTGAGACATTCTTATCTATGCATATGTCTTCTATATCTATATTCTCATACATATAATAAGAATGTGATTTTAACGTATCGGGGATTTTTTTTTATTGTGAAAAAAATTGTTGCATGTGTCTTGAAATATAATAACATACATTTTAATAATTTTTAGAAATGTCTATGTGTCTGTCTATCTATCAGTTTCTTTGAAAACATATCACTGCTGAAGTACTCCCTTCACGATAAAACCAATAAATTTATAAAGCATATCCTCGAGTACCATTTTATTTTGGTTTCATTAAAATCGGTTCACTCTATCAACAGTTATTGTAATTTTAATGACGACGCTACTTAAGTGTGAGGGAAAAGTAGATAAGTAAATGAACTTAATACATTCAGATGATTATATTAGTCACTGTTTTTAACATTAGGTTCCACGCGAACGATGTCACAGCTCAGCTAGTATAAAATAAATAATGACTTAGTTTATTCTAGTGTAACTGCATACCCACTAACCCAATCCGAGACGTGATTAGTAGAAATGTGTTGTAGGTCACTTTATTATAAAACGATTAAATAATTGACTACAAGTGACTACAATTGTGGCCGAGTGATGTAACTATGCATTACATGCGAGTGAAAGTGCGCATGTGGTTTTTTTCTCAGCCGCCGAGTCGCCCACCGGTCTCGTCAGGATGCGGTCATCGTTTCGCGGAATTCGGCACACTTATCATACATTTTTTTAAATATACATTATATTATAAAGTTCAGCTCCGCGAGTATTCATAATTATTTTCCTAAACGGTTAGACCGATTTTAGTTTTTCGTTTTTTTTCACTATGGAACTATTTAGATGCTAGTTCTATTTGAGCCGCATAGACGGTGCTTTTATTGAGAGCTAGATTTTTCAAATTTCTGAATAAAATTCTATTTTATATATTTCTTGGTTTTATTGCATAAAATATATGGATCCGAGCATGTAGCGGGTAATTTGCTTATTGGGTCAGCGAATATTTCATAAAATAAGTGTAGCTATAAGGGTGAATTGCATTTTACAAAAAGATTTTTAGCTATTCATTTTAGCTAATTATTTTCAAACGTAAACATAACATTAGTTCATAATAAATGTATTTTCCATTATATTCATACCATTCTAGTATAAAAACGATAAACCCAGTATTAATTCAACGTATACAAGTATGTCACTCAATTCTCAAAAGACAACTAATCGTTCTTTAAAAATAAATTATTGTAACTAGACGTTATGTGAACTTAGTTAACATATAGAGTAAAACATCACCAAGCTGTTAGATAAATTCGAACTTATTAGGTACTAGCTGTAACCGCAGCTCCACACGCGCTTTTTTAAATTGTATTAAGGAAATATAAAATTGTGAGACCATGTACATTCATAGAAATGCTCCTTAAAAACAATTGCAAGTACGATAACGCACGCCACTTACAGTAACATGTAACGTTTACACTAGATATATAAGTACTAACGATATATTAAACGAAGTTTAGCAACATATTTGGAACCTTAACCTACCATATAACTACCTTAGTGCTCACTTACATTGTTTAAGGAAGTAATAAAAAAATTACTTAAAGATAGGTAATGATATAATATGCTAATATTGTCAATAAGTAATATGTTCTTTATGGTTTAATATCATATTGAAAAGAACTAAACTAATTTTTATAATCTCCGCCATTTGCCCGTGAAAGTCCCGTAAAAATCGGTTGAAAATTTTTGCAAATAGCACTTCGAGCGAAGCCACAGTTAACAGATAGTCTAAATTAAAATAAATAAAATTACTTGTTATGATATCCGCTATATGTCGGTCAGAGTCCCATGGAAATTGGTCCAACCGTTTTGGAGATAGCATTACGGACGAAGCCTGAGTAACCTGCTGTTTTCGTCAACATAGGTCCAGCCGTTTTGGAGCTTCTTTTTTATTATATGTATAGAAGAAGATACAAATATAGAAGAAGAATAAAAGATTGGAGTCCAGTAAAACGCACGCCTTACGCACATTTTTACAGAGAAAAACATTTTTTTTGCTAAATTTCATGCGGACGAAGCCTAGAACTAGTTTAAACTAAAATAGTCTAGTCTAAATTAAAATAGACTAAATTACTTTGTATAGTCTTTACTATCGGCCGGTGAAAGTCTCGTAAAAATCGGTCAAACCGTTTTGGAGATAGAAGATATGCGGGCGAAGTCGCGGTTACCTACCAAAAATAGTGTTCCAGGCGGAAGTGCAAAGTTGCATCCACTATAATATTTAATTATGGATTTCCGCAAATTAACGTCTTCAATCAAACTAAAATAGTATAATTTAGAGAAGCTTAAGTAGTCCTCTGTAATTTTAACTATCTGCCAGTGAAATTCCTATAAAAATCGGTCCAGCCGTTTCGGAGATTACCTACCTGGAACAAACAGATAGAGAGACCGACAAAACTTTTAAAAATTTCATTTTTGTTATCAGAAGCGTGTATACTTTCAAACCCAATCAGTAAAAAAAATATTTTGATATTATATACAGATACTAAATTTTTATTATATATATAGAAGATTCGTAATATATATTTTTCAGGTTATTGTAAAGTTAGCATTTTTATCAAGCTAAAAAACCTAAGTGCGTTTTGATCCTAAAAATGTTTGTTATCGAAGTAAAATAAATTCAAACTCGTGAATTTACATCATGGTTTATAATTAAAGGTGTAGTTCATAAATTAATTTAACATAACGTAACGTGCGTAAGGCTGGCAGAATCTGTAAAATTGAAGAAAGTGGACGGTGAGTCAACAGTGCGAGGTATTTACAAATGGCCGCGACCTTGCGATCAGCACATTTCGACGTTTTACTGTAATTTCACAGTACATTATTTTATTTCCTAATAATTTTTTTTTTTAATTATTACTTCTTTGCTCATTATTGTACATATCTTTATATATTAAATCCCTTACTCCGTGTGCATGTGACTGAACTCTTCTTAAACGGCTTTTTTTTTCTTTTTTTTTATTGAAGCACGACAAAGTGACTGCACTATGCCTGATGGTAAGCATAGTACAATCCAAAAACAGTGGCGATCACCGAGATACAGATTATCCATCGTCAGTCGCCGCTGTTCATGCCGGCCATAATGACGAAAGTCACTGGATATGTATAGGCTGATCCCGAAACGCGACGCGCAAAAGCGAGTCACTATGACGGGCTTTTTCGCCATGTACATGGTGGTTGCGACCCAGTCGGGCTGTAAAACCCTATCACCCCGCTATCGCCATTGCCTCGTTCGTTGATCAGCAGGGTGCACCACGTGCAGGTGAGGTTGGCTTGGGTGTCTCAAGTCTTAAAATGTCACTCGACACCCCTTACACCCCAGAACAGATTTTGATGTTTTTTTTGTGTGTGTTCAGGTGAATTCAAGAATAGTATAGATTCACAATAGGACCCGGTAGATAACGCTGCGATGCATTGGCTACACAAAAATAATGACTTTTTATGAAAGTTTGTGGCGATATAAAACAAAAGCTATAATTTATAAAAAAAATATTGCTCAATATGTATCAAAAAATTAGGAAAATATTAAAGTCCAAAAGTAATATAGACGTGTTGTTTATAAACCGTTAGTTACACACAAATACCTAGTATATGGTATTATAATTTATTACGTCACAAACGCAGACGAAGTTGTGAGATGCTGCTTGTATTATACAATATTATAAAGTGAAATAATGCAAATTTATGAATGAAAAATTATAAATGACTACATGTCAGCTTAAGATGCTTCCAAAACTCCCAGTACACTTACGGTGTTATTACAAAAAAGTTAAATAATACGTATTAAATACTTGCTTTAAAATGGTTTCGTACTAAATGCGCTGCACTCACCTGAGGCATTTCCGTTATCCTTTTTTCGCGAGTCTAACCTTTTTTTTTTTTTTTTTCAAGTGTGTAAAATCCTACATCGGATACGCCTCCAGCTGTCGATGGGGACGGGGGCAACAGCTGGAGGGTGATGCCGTGACTCCTACCGGCTAAAAACCCCACCGGCCGCGCGGCGCGATGGTGTGAACCAGGGTTTGGATTGCGCGAGCATTCTCCGCACCCTGGTCACGCGCTCTGGTCGCCCGCAAGATGGTGAGCGGGTGGCCTACGTCTCGAGGGTGCATTGCACCCCCGTGCTTCCCCTAGAAGCAGCGGCCGTGGCCCGTGCCTCACATCACGGGTTCCCATAATGACGACAGGCGCCCCCACCTGCCGTCGGGAAGTTACTCCACAGCTGTGTTAATCACAGCAGCAACGCTGGAAAAGGTACGACTTGGCGGTACCCGACAACAAGGACAAGCACAAGAGAAACACAAAAGGATGGTACAACTTAGCGGGTACCGACAAAAAAAAAAAAAAAAAAAAGACCAGCCGACCAAAGACCCATTGATCGAGACCAACCGACCTTGACCGACCGACCAACAAAGTCTAACCTAACCTAACAAAAGCGAGACATAAGAGCAAGATAGCGAACATTCAGCGAGCGCTGTGTATTTAAAACGTAACCTTTTTAAAGCAAGTATTCAATACGTATTTAACTTTTTTGTAGTAACACCGTGTAAGTCTACAAGCTTCAAAGTTACAAGCACTTTGTTAAAAGTTATTGTAAATTACGTTTATCGAAAATTTCACAAGATCTGTACGTGTAATGTATGAACAATAACCAATATAAAATAATAACAACGACAATATTTGATAAACACTAACCATTAAATCAAATAAGGATTATTAAATAAATTTATCATTAAATAAAAATATTAAAGTATATTCTTTATGAAATTATTCGACTAGTGTGACACAACGTCTCTATACGGGTGCGGAACGAGAACTTTCGCGGGCCACACCTATAGCGGTACTATCGCGGTGATCTGCGCTGGATGAATGTTGCACGATGGTCGACAGAGTAATGTAGAACTTGCTATAATTCATTTAGAGCTAATATTTTAATGTAAAATAAAATGAAAAATAATTATTACATCAGCCGCAGCCGCAGCATACAGCAGCAAATGTAAGGGATCAACTACACGGCCATATGCCTCTTCCCGAAGGAAGGTAAGGCCATAATCAACACATCAAGCCCATGAAGTAGTGGCGATGTCAAATCTATAATTTATTATGGACTAGCTGATCCGTGATCACTTCGTTGGGCGGTAAACATTTATAAAATATATATATATGCTGTCGTTGACTTTTTTGTAGACATTATCAAGCTCTACAACTTATCTCTAGAACTCAATCATATATCTCTCATAGTTAAGGCAGCGTTCGTAAGACACGTTTTCATTCGATCGTTTTTCTCCGACTTACTTTGCAAATCCGACTACCATACAAAAGTCTTTTCATTTTTCAGGTTAATATATAGCTCATGACACTCACAAATAACGTGGCTTTCTATTGGTAAAAGAGTTTTCAAAACCCGTTTAGTAGTTCCAGAGATTATCCCCCTACCACCTCACAAACTTACAAAATTTACCTCTTTATAATATTAGTATGAATTAAAGTTGGACAAGCGGAATAATTTTAGCAGCTAACTAAAGATTTCTAAAATAAATATGATGATTAATAAAGTTATGTATGTCTTAAACAGGATAAACCTATGTAGGCAGATCTTGAACTTATTTATCATAATAAATTGTTAAAACTTAATGCGAAGGATGGTAAGAAATTATTAATATTAAATTTATGATTTGAACCTTCTTTTAGAATACTTATGGAATAATTAACCTAGAGAAATAAAAATTAATCACTTAATATAGGTAAGCACATAACTTCCGAACAGTTACACCCAATTAGCTAACTATTATTTTATTGAGTTTGTAATGTTCGGTACAAGGTTTGTATACATTTTGGAAAAATTGTACGGAAAAGTGAATAGTTTGGGTTAAAATTGAGTGACAAAAAGGGTGGAAGTTTAAAAATCTTCTCAGAATTTACAGGCTGATATTCAATAGCTTAGTTTTCAGTTTATTTTGTTACATAGTAGTAATGTAAACGGAAAATTTGGCCTCTTTTTACTTTGTTAGTACACTCGTTCAAAGTCGGGGCGGGGAGCTGGTGATGAATAAAGAAATCAATTTATAAACAGAAAATGGTTCTTGATTCTTTTGTCTGTCTATAGTAATAGAATCGAATGTTACTCATATACATAATATGCCTTATTTACTGGATATTCTTGCTGGCTTTTTATTTTTTATTATTTTTTAGTGCCCACTTGGATTTTTACTTTGAGATAAAATATATATGCCGAAAACATAAAAGTCAATTCAAAGTCATTCTCCTAAGGTTAACGTTACCTTCCATATAATTATGAGTGTGCGAGATAACAATGGCTAAAATGAGATGGTAGGCCATATGTTTGTAAATAACCTACATGCAGAAAATATAAAATTGTGTTAGTAACTTTGGTACTTCGCGTTGCGTTACCAGGAAAACATAAAAATCATGTACCTATATTTCACTGAATATGTAAAAATAAGATCCACATTAAAAAAAAAATGTGCATGTGTAAACTTTTAACATCGTTACTACTCAACTGATCATGATGTAATTTTGTATGCAACTCGTCAAAGATAGTGTGTACAGTTATACATTGTATGAATATAAATTTATATTGTATATCTCAGTAAATGCTCTAACGATTTGGTTCAAATTTCACATTTAGATAAAGTTTTGCATCCAAAGTTTATTTACATAGGTGTTTTCTCTGAAAAAATACCATGCTAGAAAACAAAATCAGTTTATACAAGTATTAAATATTGTATAGCGCCATCTTGTATATTTTTGTGTTACTTGTATTATTACTAACTCATGATAACCTTAGTACTTATAAGCTTTGAAAGATGGCGCTATTTTTAGCTGAATAAAAATGAGTTCAACTTAAATCCAGTAGTCACATTACAATTAAATAATAACCAACCGAGAGTACTTAGATTAACCGCTCAATTATAGGTATAATACTTGAAATAACATTCGTTGATACTGAGATTTTTCATTACAAGTTACAAATAGTACCTAAGGTCATCCAAGATGGTACAAACAATATTGTTACGTGTGAAAAGCCCAAGTTTCTATTTCTAACACATCCGGGAAGCTTTCCCTGCTAACATACTTTGCAAGTATGAATGGCTGTGTGCAATCTTATTTTGTTTAGAGTTAAGGCTCATGTCACAGTTTCGAGAAGTGCAGGATTTTAAGCAATATTCAATAGAGTGAATTCAGATATCACGTCGATCGACATTTATGTTCATATTATATTATGTAAATTTTTGCCAGCAAAAACATTGTTATCCAACGATAATATATCGATGAGACATTTTTAATTCATTTGAGTGTCATAACCATGAATTAAAAAAAAAGTATTGAAATGAGGCCTTTTCGGGCTATCTTTGATGGCATACATAAATCACTTTGGATTGTGGAGGCAGTGATTTATGGATTCAATAGAGTTGTAGGCACTATACGAAAGTAAATATATAATCTATTTTCCTTTTATATATTCGATAATTTATTTTTATATAGTATGTAAAATTCTACGTAACATATTTTTCATATAACTATACCATCAAATATATTCTTGATAAATTAATTAATAACAAACAATTCTCTCTTCTTATCACGTATAGAGAAACGCAAATCATAATAGTGACATTATACCTTCCGAAACATTGTTCCGGTACGTATTCATAACGAACCAAAATAGTCTTGCTTAGAATTCTGTGTAGTTGTTAAACGATATGACTGCCATGAATATTAAAAATAATCATGAAATTATATATTTGTAATGTTAGGGCCCAGCGGACGTTGTCGTGCTTTCACAATACAAAATATACATTGTGACCTATTCTCAGACCTACCAAATATAATAAATAGTTTTGGAGGAGTTCAACCACAAACACCGTTACACGAGATTTTTATATATTAGATTTGTATAATATTAATTTGTAAAAAAAATATTATATACTTCTCCGCTGCTTGACCTCAGTCTTATGAGATAGAAAGTGTGGATGACACGAGTAAAACCCAATTTACTTTTCTACAAAAAGACCTATATACAATTTTCATTTTTAAAATCCAACTAGATTATTTAGCGAATGGAACATTTTTTGCACTAAAATTACTAAAACTAAATCACTATTTAGAACGGTGAAGTGTGTTCAATTGTAGGTGGTAGAGCCACGCTGAAGTTATTACTGGTTTCAGTATAAATGGGTTGGCTCGTCCGGGGTACTACCACCCTCTCACAGAAACACTGACGTGAAGTAAGTGCTTGGATTGTTGCGTTTCTTTCAGTTAGTGAAAGCGTCGGAGACCCACCTACCCTCCCCTTCCCCTTCCTCTCTTCTCCCCTACTCCCCCTTTCCTATCCCCGCCAACACAGACTGGCAACGCATTTGCGACTCTCCTCGTGTTACAAGTGTCTATGGACGGTGGTGATCACTTAACACCAGGTGACCCACCTGTCCGTCTGCCTGCTATGATATAAAAAAATAAAAAGGCAAACGAACACATAGGTCACCTGATATTAAGTGATCACCATCGTCCATAGAAATTGAAATATAATATATATATAATATAATATAATAGAAATGAAACACTAGGAGAGTCGCAAATACGTTGCCAGCTTGTGTTGGGGGGGGGGGCGGGAATAGGAAAGGGGGAGTAGGAGAGAAGAGAAGAAGAAGGGGGGAAATGATCTTCCTATCCTATCCTATCCTATCCTATGTTATGAAGAAAAATAAATTATGAAGCAAAACCAAAAAATAAAATGATCCGAATCTCTCCAGTAGTTTTTGAAAATACACGCACAACGTTACACCACTAGCATTCTGTTTATATAAAGAGATAAGTGTAAATTAGTTGTTTAGTAATTATCATAATTTTATCTATGCTTAGTTCGAAAAGAGATGACCGTATAAATAACATGCGATTTACATAATTTCTATCTGAACGACCTCAAAATTCCTTGAATAAATTGAATACGTAAGACTTCCAATTCACAACTATTTTGTTGCCGATCATAAATAGTCGACTTTTTAATTTGATATAATGAACTCCGAGTGAAAAAGAAAGTGTATCATATATTAACATAAAAATGTTATCAATAAGACCTTCATGTTTTAGTTATTAGTGTTTACTAGCGGTTTAGTATAAAATTTACTTATCTTTCGAAAGCAGAAACCTTTTTTAGAATAAAAGGTATCCTAGTTCTTTCTCTATAGTACTGAGAATATATATGACCAATTTAGTCGAGACTATTTGAGGAATAAAAGTGTTACAAATAAATAAACAACCGTACTCATATTCGGAATAGTTAGTTAAGATTACCATACTAATTTCAAGAGATGACCTTAGTAAAACAAAATTCAAAAAGGAAAATTGACCGCCTTCAAAAAATACGAACTCAAAAGTGTAAAACGATACTTTATGCACTTCATTTTACATAATACTTTGTCTTAGTTTTAACAATAAGTTAAGATTCAATTACAAAATTTAAATATAGTTGAATTGCCGAACCCCCAGAGTTCTGCTATCAATCGACTCCGGGAGTAACCACTCTCTCCTGGTTGCTTACGTGCAAATTGATAACTAAGCGTCGGAACATTGACACCTTAACCTTCCGCCACCACTTCATCAAGGTAACATTTATTGCTCACTAGTCCCTGCCCGCGACTTCGCCCGACTGTGCCCGTGAATGATTGTGATGTCTGGAATTGACTCATCTCTGTGCATCCATTGAAAACGTCTCTGTCATGTATGTAATATAGTCTAAATCTATATTGATATTATAAAGAGGTAAAGTTTGTGATGTTGTGAGTTTGTGACGTTGTAGGGGGTAATCTCAGGAACTACTGGTCCGATTTCAATAACTCTTTCAGTGTTATATAGCTCATTCATCGAGAATGGTTATAGGTTATATATCATCAAGCTAAGACCAATAGGAGCGGAGCACAAATTAATAATGTTTCAAAATCGGGATGTCTTTTGTTGTTTTTTTCCTTTTGAGAACTGCTGTGTGTTAGTGTTAGTGCATCTATTCCACGCGAACGAAGTCGCGGGCAGAGGCTAGTAGTATATATATTTGTTAAAAAGATAAACCAGAATGAGTTTCTTGCCGGTTCTTCTCGATGACTGGGTTGTTTCCTAACCGGTGATTGTTTTTAACGTTCATAAGTGCCTTATTAGGGCCTAATCTGAATAAAATATTTTTGATTTTGTGTTTGACCTTCCTCCATAAATTAGTTATATAACTATATATTTTAAAAAACGCGTGCAAAGCTCTGGATACATCCAGTTAAATAATAAAAATATTGTAATTTTTTTTTTATAATTGCTTTTATTTTCATATTTACGTTTTTACATAATTAAATAACTTAACAATACAATTGTACAATTGTAATAAATATATGTTCATTTAATAAATACACCAATGACTCGTTCACACACACACACCGTCAAAATAACCAAAATATAATACATAAATAAATAAACAAAAATATAAGAAACATAGATCTTTGGAACTGAAAACTTAATATAGAACTGTCTTTTACGTTGTAAAATAATAAATTAAAATATAAACTTAATACAAAACACTAATTATATAAAAATATACTCTTATTTAATAATATATACATATATTACCGTAATATTTATAAACAATACTGTCTAAAACATATATACACGTATACATACGGTGGTAATCTGATTTAATATCATAAAAAAAAATTATATATATATACAAAAGTAATTAGAACTCAGAAATCTTATTACCTAAGTTAAATAAATAAATTATTAATCAACTACAAATGGTCGCCAACACTAAATCGATTAAAAACTTTGATGAATTAATGACTTAAATTTATTGGTAAGGTAACGCGTTAACGTCAATAATATTTTAACTAAAAAGTTGTAGTTATCTACATTATATTTCAACAAAACAAATGGCATAAAAACGCACCATATGTAAACTGTCTTAAATATAATGTGGAAGTTAGATGGCATATTCTCAAGATCAGTGGATAAAGACAATTAAAAAAAAAATTAACCGACTTAAATGTCGATCAAAAACCCATAAGGCACTAAAAAGCGGCAAATAAATAGCTTATTAAATTAAATAAAACATATGAATAAGTGCGCTACCTAGAGATGTATTGGAAGTCGTTGCCAAACAGTTAAAAAGATGCTAGCTAGCCAAGTTTTAACAAGACACTGTCGAAGCGCTTATGACATATACACCTTTTTAATTAGAATATTATTGAGTGTCACTAAGACTTCTCTAATCCTGTTTATAGTGATTGGAATATGCGAGGGTCTGCGCATCCTGAGCTCTTCCCCAACCACCACCGCTCTCCCACCCAGCATGCTCTTCATGTGGTGGCTCAGACCAGCCGCTATTCTTCTTTGAATCGAGGAGTTTCTTCAACGCACCGAAGGCTGCAGCAATGAACGCCACCTTACCGAGGAGGTATGCCTTGAAGACAGCAAAGGCTATGATACCGAGGAACAGGGGTACAAGAGCGGCAAGTTTCAGCTTGATGAGGGCCAGAATGGGGAGGAGTTTCTTCAACTTCTTCTTCTTCTTACCACGACCTTAAATAAAAGAGAAAAATTACTTTTAATTGACTGATATATTAATACACAGTTTACAAAGGATTGCGACAAGAACTGTGAAAATTTCCACGTGGTTTTATCTACAATATAATTGAGAACTGAATGTAATGGAAAAGGAGATGAACATATACATGTAAATCTCTAAATTTTCAGTCCGTAAGGTGTCAATTTTTTTTTATATTTAAATATGTTAAATACAGAGTCGACGATAATTGCTATATAGAAAACGCACACAAAACCGCGGGAAATAACTAGTTAATGTATAAAAATGAAAGTTGTTACATCTGAAATCGATAAAGTTCCAAACCGTTACACAAATCAACATAAAAATTGGGCCATCTACCAGTTTTCTTCATTGACAATGTATTTATGACATTGTTTTTGCTATAACTTGTCACTAGGTGTCGCTAGGCCATATGTAATTGTTATTACGTTTTATATTGTAATTTAATACAGACAAAGTGCATAATTTCTTACTAGACCACGTATATTAAAAATTAAAGTTGATATGTCTGAAACCAATAGATTTAAAAACAACTACATTGTTTTAAACTATCCTTATTGCTATAAATCACAATTAGATTACAATAATAAACTATAGTCTGAAGTCACTTATTTTCGAATTGGTTTACAAATTCTAATGAACTCTGGTAAAGTATGATTTGGTATACGGTATGAAGGGAACCCATAATAACTAATATTAACTATACACATATGGTATATTTACTACTGATCAGAAAGAAAATATACTACTTTGGACTATTTCAAATAAAACAAAAAAATCTTTATTCAATTAAGGCCTTAAGGAGGCGATTGTGAACATTAAAGCTGTTACGGGTTCAGGAAACAACCTAGACATCAAAAAGAACCTACGAGAAACTCGATCGGGTTACTGTTACAATTTTTTTTAGTGGAAGTACAGAGAGAGGCGTCAATTTCAGACATCATTTTCACATATTGCTCCACCCTATAACAGCCTTTTGACACCAAAATACGTTTAATATTGCATTTAAATTTACAGTCCGGCAAATTGGTAATGTGCTTTAAGGCGTTATGGAAGTTATACTTCTTTTGGTAGGGAAAAATGAGAGTAAATTTTACGATGCGCGCGCACACCGTCACGAAAAACCGACACCGTGAAGTTAGCTATAGTCAAAATTTCGTTACTTTGTATTTGTTGTTTGTATTTATTTGTATTAAAACTTTCAATGTATTAAATACCTTTTTTCTATGGTTAGTGTCTTTTTTTGTAAGATATAACATCATTACATAAAAAGGTATTACTTAAGATATTCATCTTTAACAATACGAATTATTAGAAGCCGCTACTATAAGAAATAATTTTCGAATAGATTCAAATGTTTCATAAAGAATCTACCCATAGTGTTTCAAACGGTAATAGGCAGTAAATAAAAGTATTTTGAAAACTATGAAGCCAATATTTCGATCTCTGAACAGATATGAAAGAAATCGAACAATTAATGTAATAAAATTTTATGCAAATACAATCTAAACAATCAAATTACTAATAAAATTATATAGAAACTTTCTATTCCTTGTTCGTTTCTATTGTTAATGTTATTAACATACATATCAAAGAATTAATATATTCTATACATGTATGTATATATTAACTTGCATGTTATAATAAATTTAAAGTTGTAATTGTCTAGTGGTTCGAACATGTACATTTACTAATTTTAATTGGTAACACTATGGTTGACTGTGAACGAAAATGTAGTGAGGAAACCCGAACCTGAGAAATGTGCTTGTAGTAAATACCTTTGTAACTGGAAAATAATGTGGGTTAATTCCTCAGAGTTTTGAAATCGCCAATACGTTGTTTGCTGGTGTGATGATTAGACCCATACCTTATTTCAGGAAGAGGCCTATAACCTTACAGTGGGTCTTTTACAAGTTGAAGTGTAAAATGTATCACATGTATTACGTCAATTGTGGTCACGTCAAAATTCTTACATACTAAAAAAATATATAGACTCCCTTTACTCTTACGATAAGTAGTTAGTTATTTACTCTACTGTACTCAAAATAATGGTAACTTTTTTCAAGTGTTTGTATATTTTTTGGAACAACCTGTAGCCTGAACGGTTTCATAGATTCTAAGATATGAAATATCGTTAGATACATCTTAACTAGCTATATAATGTATATAACCTTTGTAAGTATGACTTTTGTGGATGGAAAAATAAGTAGAGTGATAAAAATATTTTTTAACAAGTCATTCACCAAAAGCTTCAGTATGTTTCTTGATTTTCTTTATTAAGTACAGGCTTTTAGTTGCAGTTTTGTTCGCGGTAATATACATACCACTGACTTTTTTTTTTCGAAATGTCTACGCTATTGACCCAGCAAGGTCTTAACAGCTTCACCGGACTACTCCTACCACTGACATCTGAGACCTATCACTCGATAAGATTACATTTTTCTGAACGAAAGAATTGAAACGCAGTTGGATGAAAGGTAGTTAAGCTGTGTCAACTTAAAAAACTCATATTTGCATGTTTAGTATTGATTAAAATTGTTTTAAATTAATTTACGTGAATTTAATTATTCCTGTCGCAAAATAATGGTTGTTGCTAAAAAGAATTCAACTTCGTAGGTTATCTAATCCAGGTTTACCAATGCATGATACAAATATACCTGTCTCATGCTTTGTCTGCTTACGAAGAAAATAAATGATATCGTGATGAACTTATACCTTGTATTTTTTATATCATAGGAGGCAAACGAACAAGTGCGTCACCTGATGTTAAGTGATCACCACCGTCCACAGACTCTTGCTACACCAGTGGAGTCGCAATTGCGTTGCCAGCTTGTGTTGAGGGATTGGGGAGGGAAGAGGAGATGGGGAAGGTGAAGATAGGTGGGCCTCCGTCGTTCTCACTGACCGAACGAAACGAAATACTGCAAGCATTGTACTTCACGTCGGTTTTCTGTGGGTCGGGTTGTACTACCCCGAACGTGCCGACCCATTCATACTGAAACCAGTAATAGCTTCGGCGTGGCTCTACCACCAAGTATGTGCATTATAAAAGACTAGCCTCTGCCCGCGACTTCGTTCGCGTGGAATAGATACACTAACACTAACACTAACACGCAGCAGTTCTAAAAAGGAAAAAAAAAATCCCGATTTTGAAACATTATTCATCTGTGCTCCGCTCCTATTGATCTTAGCATGATTATATATAGCCTATAACCATTCTCGATGAATGAGCTATATAACACTGAAAGAATTATTCAAATCGGACGAGTAGTTCCTGAGATTACCCCCTACAACGTCACAACGTCACAAACTCACAAACTTTACCACTTTATAATATTAGTATAGATAAACAATGAATTGAAAGGCGGTCGACCGATGTCTCTCATAGCCATGTGAACAAATACACGTCTCTATTGACATAACCGCGTTAAACCATTAATGCCGAAAAAAAAAATTAGAAATTAAACAGCTCTCGCGGTTCGGATTTTTATGAGTACGGATGTGGTTTCACTTAAATACAGGAGAAAACTGCGCGTCGTGAAATCTATACTAATATTATAAAGCCGGAGGATCTGTTTGTTTATTTGGTTGAACGTGTTTATCTCAGGAACTAGTTGTCCGATTTGAAAAATTAATTCAATGTTAAATAGCTCATTTGTCGAAGAAGGCTATAGGCTATGTATCAGTACGCTAACACATATAGGAGCTGAGCACTTATTAAGAATATTTCAAAATTGTTTTTTTTTTCCATCGGCGAGTGCCTTAAGCGCTCGCCTTAGTAGTCCGGTGAAGCTGTGACGGCCTAGTTAGGCCAATAGCGTAGACAGTTTGAAATTTTTTTTTTTTTTTGGTTTTAAGATATTGTATTTTATATCTTCTATCATGTTATCAGACTTTTTAAATATATTAATCTTCATACGCTGGTCGGAATTGAGCTATAACAACATGTACAATCTTTTTTCTTCATGTGTTAATATGTAGATACGAACTGTTCCTGCGGCTTCGTCCGCTTTTTTTTTCTCGAAATGACTACGCTATTGACCCATCAAGGTCTTAACAGTTTCACCGGACTACGACTTCGTCCGCGTGAAATAGTTACTTTGAGTTAAGGCTAACATGGAACGAAAGCTCTCGAAAAGAAAAAACATCCGATTTCGAGACATTCTTAATTGGTGCTTCGCTCCTATCTTAGCCTGCCTCGATAAATGAGCTATCTAACACTATAAGAATTTTTCAAATCGGACTAGTAGTTACTGAGATTACCACCTACAATGTCACAACGTCACAAACTTTACCTCTTTATAATAGATAGTATAGACTTGTAGCTTCCGTATACTAAGACATTTGTGAATGTAATTGATTTATTTGAAATATATCAGTTTTTTTTTGCAATTCATTTTAATCAATGTCGATGTTTAATGATTCAATAAAGTACTCATTTGCTTTCAGGAGTGATGCCAGCTATATTCTACATTCTCACATCTTGACATAAACTCTGATCATAATAGTAACTTATAGCTTTATTAATCTATATAATAATAATATACAGTTTTACATCTATGAGAATAAGATTAATAGGTTTTGAAGTTACCACGATCGTTATTATTATTGTCGTATTAAGCTTTTTTTATATGTACTAAGTGTTATTTTTAATTCCATTTGATAGTTTGCATTATTAGTTGTTTTTATATATGTAACATTTCTTTTTAATTCATTCTTCTTTGGCAATACAAGGACTTAAAATGGCAAGGGAAAATTATTGATTTATGCTTTATTTTGTTCATTTACTTTTGGTTTTGTTAATAAATTTTGATGTTAATTTTATAGACAAATACGTATAGTAAAGTTTATTAAGTAGCTAATGAGTTGAATTTAATTTTAAATGCAATTTACTTGCAGATTTAGAATTATTTCAGTTATATGAGCCGGTACATTTTAAAATAATCCAAGTCCAAAATTTAGTTATCCATTAGCTTCTAATTTCTTTTTAAGATGTTCATTTTTTATACACGTATTTTAAGATCACAAAGAAATACTAATAATCCTAGAAACGCTAAAAGTTACACTTGGTTCATGGTGTGTAAAAATTGCAAAATTTAAGATACTAAGGATCCCATATGATGGAGTGTAAATGAGATTTGGTTCACTTTGAAATGTAGCCACTCATATAGTGATTTAATATTGAAATATGGTTACCCAAGATTCGTTAAATTATTGTGTTATTTTAATAAACCTTTATAAAATAACATACCTTCCTCGTCGACTGAGTTATCTTCTTCAAAAGCTTTAGGCATTCTCAACTGCAAAACATGACTGTCCAGGAAGTCGACTACATTGTCCATGATTCTCTCTTCAACCTGCAGCTCCCTGGCTTTCGGATCGTCGGCTAGGGGCTCATAGCTCCTAGCGGACCTAGGACTACCGGTCCTGGATAAAGTAACCCCATCAGCGACCGTCAAGTCTTTGGACATTGCCAGATTATCGGTAAACTTCATTGCTTTTTCCTGTGGAATAAAATTCAGTATGTTATAATATGATATCTGCTGATGAATAAAAATACATAATTTAATTATCTATTGCTAAGTAATTTTTAATGAATAAAAGACGTAATTCGGTGAAGCTGTGAAGGCCTATCAAGTCAATAACGTGGTTAACTCGAATAAAAAATTACGTAAGAAAATAATTAAAAAAAAAATCGGCAATAGCTAAATTTCCTATCATAAAATACTATCATAACCAATTACAATATCTTGATTCATAAACATAATTCCCATTGCAACAATAAAATATATTCAAAAATGAAGCATTAAGTTTGAATGAAATTAATTTCTTAATTGAAAATATATTCACAAATCCGACTAGATTTAAATTGAAGTAAATAGTATTTCACTAACACAAGTATTAATAGAATTTTAAAGATAAGATATAAGCACAAAGGTACAGAGATAAGCTTAAAAAATAACCACCAAACATATTAGCATGACCGCATTAATGATATATTTAAGAGAAACGGCAGATAAGTGCCCTTTACAATTCACTTCACTTCACATACACTTCAATCCACACACCTTAAGGCAAAGCATTGTATCGGTCTCGACGCAATCCCGAAAAGCTGATAGCAAACGATCCAATCCATCTTCTTTAACAACAGGTACAGCTCCTACTACAGCCACAACACACAGTATCACGAACGCCCTCATCTTCCTACTCAAAGTCTTAGCGCAAATTGTTTAAGACACCAGTAACACGCACAGTTTTATTTTGCGATCCCCCACTTTAAGACTTCATATGTCACGCACTGACTTTTGAGCCCGTTTGCACCTGTGGTCTGTCGTGACGAAATGCAAATATGTACAAAGCCTACCAGCATTAAATGTATTTAACACGTATTTGTTAATTTTAATACGGCTTAAGTGTGTTATGATGCCATTATGTTGTAGGGTCAGTTGGTTCAGTTAACATTCTGACCTTTCGTGTTTTCAATTTTTTATTTCGATATATTAATATTAAATGTGAAAATACAGGTAAAACGTGTTTAGAAAATTTTGACCTCAAAGATTATAATAAAAACTTGTTATTCCTCAAGATATGCTTAAGTTTTTAACGTTTTCTTTTACTTTTCCAAATAAATTTGTTCTCGTTTGGAAAGCAAAATAAATGGTAAAAGTTATTAAATCAACCCAAGTAACATACATTATTTAGAAATAAACGAATTAGAAAGAGTATAAAAGCTTCAATCTTAACAAATAAACTGAAACATATCGTAACGGTAATAATGAATTCCCTAATAAATATCTTAATCAAATATGAACAGTATATTGTTGCAGAATTATATAATTCAACATAACAACTAATACTATCATTCATTTTGGTTGTAATTACTGTGGAAGACATCAACAAAGGCATTGTAATAAACAGGTTCTTTGGGAATGCCAATCATATTTCCGTTTCCACACCATTACATAGTGTTGATTTCGTAAAATCGCTTTCTCAAGCCTTAACGTCAAACTTATATCACGAGAGTATACTCCAAACGGTTTTCTATAATTTTTGACCATTTGTATTCCAAAGTAAATTAACAGACCGTTTGGAGGCATAACGTTGATCGTATCGAGCGAAAGTCAAGCGATATGTACTTAAACAAAGGTGAATTGTAATGGAATATAAACTGCTGGATTATGTTATTTATTCATAGTTCTAGCCAATGCTTTATCACTTTTAATTTCATTGTGGCGGTTAAGTAACTCACTTTTTAAACATAATTATAAACGCTGAGTTTAAGTGATTCTGATGGTTACGATTGTTTAATAAAATTGTGGAATTTATTAGGATTAAAATGTACATATCTGTCTCATTTAAATCAATGATTAAAATGGGCATTATTATACTCCAGAGAGGTCACAATGTTTAATACAATTTATGATTGTAATACAAAGAATAAAATATCTACTTTTAGTTCTCTGAATCAGGGACTATAAATCGCAAATAATGACAACGCGAACGACTAAGGTAAATGAAAAGAAAATAAGTCAATTTAGGACCTAAAATCTTTTTGTTTATGAAACATTCATAAATTTTAAGTTGAAGTTTAGCTTTGAAATTACATCCAGATTAAAGGGAGTTCAAATATTTCCTACATTATTAATTTTATATATATCATTTGGTAATTAACTCTCCAAAGTCTTTAAAGTTTATAAAGGAGTTTTTGGCGGGATTTCAGTCTGTCATGTAGTGGATTTTATATTTTATTCATAATCTTGTGTTATTTGACTCTATATTGTGTAAAGTTGGTGGTGTTTTACGTAGTATAGTTAGTTTATTATGCATAAGTGAAGTGAATGGAACGGAACATGAAATTCTGAGATGCCACAAAAACTCCCTGGAAGGTTCTAGCAAGGGATCCACCATCTTGTTAGAATATGGTTTCACACGATGCTTAATATTGGAATGATCGCACGAAGTTTGTGATATTATTGACTACGTGACAATAGCAGTAATAATCGGAAAGATTGATTGCCAAAAATGAAGTTAAAAAAAAAAAGTTTATAAACAGTGGACGTAATTAGACGGTAATTCATTATTTTTTTAAAGCTTGTTTTAGAAGCTATTTATTATAGCTTATATATAGCTGCAAAACAAAGATGCCAATTATTTTTTCGTTTTTTTTTTCGATCTGACTACGCTATTGACTCAGCAAGGTCTTAACAGCTTCACCGGACTATCGTATTAATCGTTTCATCTTCACTTATAGATTCTGTTACAATATAATTGGAGAAGTGTGCTCAAAATATTTAATAAATAAAATATAATAGTGATAAAGATCGATGTAAATGCTGAAAACAATAGGCACGGCTTTTCCTGAATAATACAGGAACAACATAGTACAGAACAGGATCAACTAAAAATCTTATTTAACAATCAACAATCATAGCATACATATTGCCGCCAGAAGATATAAAGTATTAAATATTTATCGCATTAGTGCTGCGAATTGATTATAGTCTAGTTTATAAAAGTATATAGTAATAAGTAAGTATAAGTAATATATATATGAATAGTTTTTTAATTTGTTTCTAAACTAGCTTCTGCCCGCGACTTCGTTCGCGTGGAATAGTTACTTTGGGCTAACGCTAACACGCAGTGGAAACTATCAAGAGGAAAAAAAATTTTTAAACATTCTTCGATGATGCTCCGCTCCTATTGGTCTTAGTGTGATGATATATAGCCTATAAGCATACTCGATAAATGAGCTATATAACATTGAAACAATTTTCCAAATCGGATCAGTAGTTCTTAAAATTACCCCCTCTAACGTCACAAACTTTACCTCTTTATAATATTAGTATAGGATTTATGGCGCAGAATCTTCAGGACTTATAATACTGAATAATAACATTATGACAAATGTATCACTTCCAGAGATTTCTCATTTAATGTAAATTACTTACATATTGGCTTATCAAACATTTAATAGTCGCTTAGGGTTTTATTAAAACGAAACTTTTTTTTACAAATTTATAAAAGAATTGTAAATTAATAAAACAAAATACTATCGAATTTGTATGCTATTATTATAGTGTAATTGAAAACAGCCCTTTGCTTTTTTGCCTTCGATGTACTTTATCCAATATAACAATGGTCATGATAAGTCACATATCAGAGAATACACAAAAAGTAATCTTCCTTCAAATATAATGTATTAAAATCGTGACTTTGAATTTTACTAAGAATTAAATCCCACGTCGCAACAAAATTCATTTTTATAGAAAACTATTGTTCTTAAAATCTCTCTTATTTCTCGAATTGTTAAGACACGATTCTTATTATATTACCAACACTTTTATTTTAAAAGCATATCTCTTTTATGTCATATAATTGCTTGATCATTATAAAAGTTCTATTGACAGTTAATTCAAACAATCACACACTGAGAGAGAGTTCATCGTCCATATTCAATGTGCTTTCTTGACAATGCTATACGAATTTCGGTCTTATCTGGTGTTGATAAATTTCAAAGTGATTTGTCGGCCTCTCTGGCATCTTGGAAGGTTTCTACAGAAATACCTGACAGCGAGGACGAATCAGTCAATCGCTTCTGGGCACACGTTGAATGTGTAAAGGGAAATTTCTCCTTAACATTGCGTCGTGGTGTTAATGATTTATGAGATGCAAGCTCAGTACTTGTGGTTTCCTTTTCCCCAGTTTCTTAATGCACTGATGTAATAGTTATTTTCAGACACATACTTGAATTAGTTTTAGTTGAGCACATTTTAAAAGCGATTCTGTACCACATACACCGATTTTAGATAAAATTTCTTTAATTATAATTTACTAGCTGAGCCAGCCACGCGTTACTGCTGCTCAGTTATGAGACGCTGAATTAAAATTGAAAATGAAATTCAATTTATAATAAATAGATCTATAACAGTCTTACAGTTAAAATAAATTAAAGCGCCATGTATTCGAGACTGATGAAATGTAAGTTTTAACAACAATAATAAACATTGATACTGATGTTATTTGTAATTAAATAATATTGAGGTCAACTGAAATATAAATTATCCTATCCTTGAAGTTGAAACAAATTATATATGAATGACAGCTTTCATAAAGATGCCGTGAGTAGTTTCCGTGTTCATCGTGAACGAACATCATGACACTGGATTTTTATGTATCTAGACAATGGGAATGTTGTATATATTTTTTACCAGTACATAATATTAGTGATTATAAGAGAATTTTTCGAATGTTTCACTTTATGATGTAGAATTTTCATGGGATGATAACTTAGTTGATAGCGTGTTTGAACACAGCGTCGATGGATATAGATTTGAATCATAATAATTAAATAGGAGCTTCCAATGAAAAAAAACATCATAATGAAATCATAAGATAGTCATAAGCCTTTTTTTACTTCCTTGCTAGCTACCATCCACAAATTTAAAATTAGTTGTAAAGCATCAGTTGATGTGTTTCTTGCACTTGAGAGCCAATCTCCTCCAACTTTGCCATGTTTACCATCTTAGACAACTTCGTTATTTAAAATAAGGTGAGAATATAATCAAACGCTAAGCTTATAATATATAACAAAATGTATATGGCAAATATTGCTCAAAGTTATATTATTTAATACAAAAACATTTTATTATGAGTTACTGGTTGTTGCTCGCGGATTCTTTTGCGTCAATGAAGGTTTGGGTTATTTTTCGAGATCAGTACTTTCTGGAAGAAAGGTATCCTTTTGACAGCATGTATGCAAAATTGAATGATGGTCGGTTTGGATAGTTATGACGCAACAAGCAAACAAACTTACTTTCACATTTATTACTATCCTAACTTACATTAAGTTAGGATTAGAAGTAGCAAATGGCGAATAAGTGGGAATACCTCGCATGATCGCATTCGTAGGAATAATTATGATGACAGTACTCCCTCAATCGAATCTTGAATAGTTTCTATTAATCTCGTGGCTCAGGTTCTAAACTGACAAATAAAAATTGAAACATAAGTTAGTAAAAAGTTTTCAGACATGAGACATAAAGAAATAAAAGATCTCTAAACAGACAAATTGTATACGAACTTAGAATAATAAAATAATGCTTGAGAAAGATCGGTCTTTAATAAATAGATAGCTTTTTATGTTGTACGGGATTACGTTAGATTTCAATCACACCTGATGGAAAGTCAAGATGTGGATTGTTGTGGATTTTTTATAACGCTGAATTGCTAGCTTAGCCTGCTACAATTTCATTGCATGCCGAGTTACGAGCTTATTATATTAAGTCATTAAGTCTAGATATAGAAGTTGTTCAAGCACTAGAACTCGTCGATTAGTATTTGTATAGATTTAAAATCTGAAATGTCTGAAACATGGGAGTACTAACGCTTGACGTCAAAGCACAATGGCTTCTCTTTATTACTATGTTTTTGATATTTATGGAATTCTAACTGTGATACGTTTCAGAATTGATGGATTGTTAAAGACATCATGTTTGTGTTATACTTTAAGAAGTACTTACAGGAAGTATTTTATATGTGAAACAAAACATATTTTATCTTAAAATAGCTTCCACCCGCGATTTCGTTCGTGTAAAATAGTTACTTTGGGCTAACACTAACATGCAGCGGAAGCTCTCAAAAGGAAAAATACCCGATTTTGAAAAACTCATCGTTGTTGCTACGCTCCTGTTGATCTTGTGTTTATATATAGCCTATAAACCATTAAAAACTCATCGTTGTTGCTACGCTCCTGTTGAGCTTGTGTTTATATATAGCCTATAAACCATTTTGGATAAATGAGCTATCTAACACTGAAATTTTTTTCAAATCAGAACAGTATTCCCTGAGATTAGCGCGTTCAACCAACCAAAACAAATCCTTCAGCTTTATGATATTAGTATAGATGACAACTGATGTAATAAATTGGTGTAGAGAAATGTAAACAATGTTAGCGGGGTGGTAGGGTTTTATAGCCCGACTGGGTCGCAACCACCATGTATATGGCGAAAAAGCCCGTAATAGTGACTCGCTTCAGCGCGTCGCGTTGCGGGATCAGCCTGCGCATATCCAGCTTTTTGCAAGCCGAAATGACAGTGGCGACCGGCGATGGATAGTGTGTCACTCGGTGGTCGCTATTGTTTTTGGATTGTACTGTGCTTATCACCAGACACAGTGCAGTCATTTTGCCGTGCTAGGATAAAAAAAAATCCAATACTATTTTCAAAATGTAAGAAGGTATCAGTTTGCAAGAAAATGGTAACTTCATCTCTTTTTCATTAACTTCCACTATTGGTTACCTAACCTGTACACTTCCCCATTTAAACCGCAGCGACACTAAAGTAGTTTGCGAGTGAACATTAACATTTGTCACAGCTTATACCGTAAGAGATAAAACGTGACCACATTAAAATTATATATTCTATACATAATATGATTTACGACTGGAAAGCGGCTTTATAAAAAGGCCTAACAGCGGAAACCGCCCATAAAAAACTTAATGATGTTTTGTATGAAAACTCACTTAAAATTAACAAAAACATTTCTCATAGATGTAAATTTAGAACAATATGCACTGTTACTTCTCACATAAAAAGTATTTGCTACTTTTAGCATTTTATTGTTAGTGCCGGTAACGCCTGTGTTGAAACATGATCTTACAGAAAACTATGCGTCATAATATATATGTAATTTGAAATAGTAAGTGTATGGCATTTCTATACAATTTCATTAATTGTTGCAAATAGTAGGTTACAATATAAATATCCTATCACAGTAATCGGAAAACCGCAGTTCGCGGGTCGTATGCGGCTCTTTTATTCCTTGGTTTCGGATCTTGCACAAAGTATTTAGTATAGACACCAAATATTAATTATTAATTTGCCATCTAAGAGACGATTAAATATTTATGAAACCCAAGCCTACAGAAAAGAAACATGAAAAAAACAATAGCACAGCTAGTCCCCCGCGAAAGACATTGAGCAAGATAAGCTCCAGAATGTACTTTCAATCGTAATTATTTTGATAAAAATATATCTACTAAAAGACATCTTAAGTTATAAAAGGCCCTTCGAATAAATTTCATAGTTTGCCGATTAGTGC
>JACEII010000143.1:1059264-1175083 GCA_014332785.1 Antheraea mylitta | reverse complement strand
AAGTTATAAAAGACCCTTCGAATAAATTTCATAGTTTGCCGACCAGTAGCCTATAGCATTACTGTCCTGCATCCTAACATTTTACGGGTACCTCATCTGATCTTAAATGCATAAAAAAGAATAAGCTCTTAACTATAGCTGAAAGAATGTAAATGAGTCGTAAAATGATGAACCTCATTAAGAAAGCTTAAGATCAGTAGAAAGGTAATAAATATAAAGGTAACAATTGAATGATAAATGAAGACATCTGCGAAAGAAGTAAGATTTTAATGACAATGGTTAGAGATTTCTCTTAGAAGTTTGGTCAACGGAGCTAAAGAGTTCTGAGTCATGACTGCGTTCTAGAAGACCTGGCCATACCAGGCGAACACCTGGAGAAGGTTGCTGAAACCCATCGGATTCAAGCATCGCGTGAACAATCACTATGGCGATATTTAGCAAGTCCAAGACCGATGTTATTTGGCTTAAGAGATAGATGAATTAACGATGCTTCTTTGCAGATGATAGGCAGATAGTTATTTACAAGATTTCTTACATAATTACATTATTTAAAGCTCAAATATTAAATGGTTTGAATCTTAGAAAAGAAGCTCATAACCGTTACTAATTACATATACTAAGTTGTTATTTATTGATATACATTTTTTATATCATTGGAGGCAAACGAACAGGTGAGTCACCTGGTATTAAGTGATCACCACCGTCCATAGACACTTGCAACACCAGGGAAGTCGCAAGTGCGTTACCAGCCTGTGTTTGGGAGAAACAGGAAGGGATCAGAAGAGCGGTAAGGTGAGGAGAGGTGGGCCTCCGGCGCTCTCACCGACCTAACGAAACGCAACAATGCAAGCACTACTACTTCACGTCGGTGTTTCTGTGGGTCGGGCAAGCCGACCCATTCATGCTGAAGCTTCAGCGTGGCTCTACCACCAACAAATATTTACCGACTATCTCACATACCGGTTCTCAAATGCGTCGCAGGACTTCTTATATTTATGAATAGCTAGTTTAGTTCAACTTAGACAGATTCGCGAAATTGCATCCAATGCTGGCCCAAGCCGAGGTTCGGCCACTTTGGCACCCTTGAGCTTGTGCTCGCCAAGCTGCAAAGTGTCTTAAGCGCTCGCCCTAATCCGGTGAAGACGTCAAGATCCATCAGGCCAATAGCGTAGTCAGTTCGAAAAAAAAATAATGTCAAAATGTTGAAGACTCAATTAAAAAATATTAACAATATGACAACAATAATATATGTTTGTAGTACCACTATTACGTAAAGTTTTAAAACAAGTCGTATTAATATAAACTTGTTTGTAATAAAGGAGCGCTTTATTCCGGACATAAAAGCAAGCGATATATACACAGCATTTAAACATCCTAAAACTAGAGATGTTCTTTTTTTGTCGATGAATTTATTAAACTATTATTAGCTACTAGATGACCCGTGCCCAAATTTTTGAACTGTAAACATTTCTACTCGTGATCAAATTGTGAGTGTGATTCGGTTAGTACTGAGTATTATGTATTTTGATAACAATTCATAATTGTTGTTGGTAATATAAACATCACTTAACGATTTAATTTTTTTTTATATATAAAAAAACTACTTTTTGTGACTTAAATATATAAGTTAGACATATACTGTCATTTGACTTTTTTGTTGGCATTATAAACCTCTAAAACTTTTCTCTAGAACTCAATCATATATCTTTCATCGTTAAAACAACGTTCGATAGAAACATTTTTAAGCTTTACGTTCGACCGCTTTATCTACGACTTATTTTGGAAATCCGACTACCACAAAAAAGTCTTTTCATTTTTCGAGGTAATATATAGTCTATGACAATTACAAAAAACGTGGCTTTCTATTGGTAACATAATTTTTAAAATCGGTTTACTAGATCCAGATATTACCACCTACAACCTCACAAGCTCACAAACTCACAAACTTTACATCTTTATAATATTAGTATAGACTAGTATAAGATGATGTATATTATATTATATTAAAGTATTACTAAGAATTAAAGCCTATTGAACTCCATGGTATGATAATAAATAAGGTTTGTGTATTTAAATATTATGGTCAAAAAATGGTCACAATCGATTTGTAAAATCAAAAACAATATGGAAATCGCTAAATCGCGTTCATTTCTACGAATTTTCATTGTAAAATACTAAAATCTTAATTACTATTGCAAATACGATTGTGAATTTGATTGTTACACTTCTACACTTTAACTACGTAGCTAATCATTTTTAATACAAGTTGTCAGAGGCATAAAAAAACATTGGGTCACTTTCAATTAAAAAAACATGTGCTCTTTCTGAGGAATACGCCAAATATACAATTTTGCGAGTGAAACCGCGATCAAAAGTAAATTTTTATAAATATATTCGAAGAAAAAACAGTGCAGTATATGTTTCTTTTCTGTTTGTTAACGGATTCAAATGTTAATATTTTAGTTATTTATTTTGGAAAGTCTTCACTATTTTCCTACATTTTCAACGAGTCCAAGTAACATAACAGTTATAACGTTTACTAATCTATAATGTTTGTACTATCTTTGGCAAAAAAGAAAAAAAAAAAACAAATTTTATAGGTTAAAAAAATAAAGAATTATTGTCGAATTTTACCACTGGACGATCTCTATTTAATCACTATCGAATTGATCATTTCTCCGAGTGTACTTAATGTTATCTTTTATATCGATATCGATGACGAATAATTATCGATTACCCCTCATCCCTATTTCGGACGACAAACCCAACCGGAACTTTAACCCGTCTCGGGTCACGGATACTCATAAACGTTACGTCGCATCGGAACAGCACGCTCGCGGCCGAAACGTACCGCGGCGAATCTTAAGCCACAAATTACATCACTAACGTCTTCAATTCATTCGGTGCTAGTATGACCATAGTTTATATTTGGCATACGGGATATTTAGTTTCGAATTATCAGTAGGTAAGCAAAAAATCTGATAGGTAGGTTTAAAAATTTTCAATAATCGCTATTGGTGGTCATCTAATGTCATTATTGATTGATGTCTTGTAGGTGGTAGAGCCACGATGAAGCTGTTACTCGTTTCAGTATGAATGGGTCGACTCGCCCGGGGTAGTGACACCCTCTCACAGAAAACTGACGTGAAGTAACAGTGCTTCGGTTGTTTCGTTTCGTTTGGTCATTGAGAGCGCGGGAGGACCACCTCCCTTCATCTTCTTCCTTTCCACATACTATATACATAATTTTATACATATAAGCCAAAGAAATTTCATTTCCTCCGCGTGTATACACTGATACACGTACTGTTTTACATATTTATTAATGTCCTTTTATAACCATAATAGAGTTGAATATTGGTTATTCGGGATTATGTGTAGGGAATTGTACTTTTTTCTACATGAAAATTACTCTATGATTTTTAAGTTGAAACCTATGTCCTTGAAAACTGTATACGAATTTTCTTTTAAATAAGTTGAACAGTTAAGAGGCTAAGGTGCAAAAGCGTAACCAACAAACAAAGTCACATACAAAATTTATAAAAATAGTAAAAATAATCGGTTTTTTATTTATCACTTTATTCATTTAATTAACTAATGAATTCGATTTATTATAAATAATTACAACAATCTTTCATTTCATACATATTTTGGACTCGGATTTTTATTTCTATATGACCCATCTAGAAAACTGGTTTTCATTCCCAATAGCGTTATAAAAGTTTGCGTTTCAATAGGACTATAGTTTAGGGGTGTAAGGGGTGTCGAGTAACATCTTAAGACTTGAAACACCCAAGCCAATCTCACCTACACGTGGTGCACCCTGCTGGTCAAGGAACGACGCAATGGCGATAGCGGGGTGGTAGGGTTTTACAGCCCGACTGGGTCGCAACCACCGTGTATATAGCGAAAAAGCCCGTCATAGTGACTCGCTTCTGCGCGTCGCGTTTCGGGATCAGCCTGTGCATATCCAGTACCGGGCGAATGTCCTTCACGTTCTAATAGAATGTCCTGTATTTTTAAAAATGAGAACTGAATTAGAATTGGAACTTGGAATCACAGTATGCAAAAATGAACTCGAAAATTTAATAAGTAGCAAAAACACTAGAGACAGTTTTATAAAATTCTGCGTAAAAATTGTAGAAAAGTTAAAAAATGTAACAAATAAATTAAGGCCAATAAGCTTTTGTATATATTTTATTAAGAACTTGAAACGTTAGATAAAGTACTTGGGGTTTTTGTTTATTTATAAAAGAATTATTTTAAGTTTTATTTTATTCATGTGTAGTCTTTGTTTTAATAATAAAAAGAAATTAATAAGAATACCCATACATATGTACATACATTCATGTTTTAATAATCATTTCATTTTTATCTTTTTCATTATTGTAACATAGTAATAAGTCTAGTTATGTTTTTATAATAATGTGAACCTAGATAAGGTCTCTTCCTTCTGTTAGAGGATTTCCTTGTTACCTAATAAATAAAAGATAAAAAAAGTACCGGGGACTTTCGTCATTATGGCCGGCATGACAGCGGCGATCGGCGATGGATAATCTGTCTCTTGGTGGTTGCCGATGTTTTTGGATTGTACTATGCTTAACATCAGGCATAGTGCAGTCACTTTGTCGCGCTTCAATAAAAAAAAAAAACTTGCTCGTATATCTTTTACTTGACTTTTGACAATATAGTTTTACTGCGATGACGACGGTTAAATGATGTAAATCCATTAGCGGTCAATATCTCGGCCTAGATACCGAACCTCTTACAGAGAAAGCCACTTTGCAGCAATAATTGTTATCGGTAGAAAAAACAAACCGTGTCACCATGTTGGGTCTTTGATTTACATATGGGAATAATATAGAACAGAAATAAGACAGAAGCTATGATAAACCACAGTATTTCATTGTACTTCATTAAACCACTCTGGCAAAGCGTGTCCTAATAAGGAGATGATAATTTTAAAATCCTGTTAAAATTTTAAAGAAGAAGCTCAAAGCTCCAACGCTGTATTTGAAATTTATCACTAGGAATATATTCCAAGATCTAGATTTCATATCAATAAAAAAAATATATATAATAGAATTTTATAATATACTAGCGGGCTTGGCGGACGCATACCGCCCTGATAATAAAAAAACCTTAACAAACTATGTAATTAATCCTTCCTCATAAATCAATTTATCGACTGGTGAAAACTGCATGATAGTCCGTTTAATAGTTTTTTACATTATTGGGAACAGACAGAGGTGATAGTGGACTTTGTTCTTTAATATTCAGAAACAAATAATCGTCTAAAGGTCCAATTACGACCTAAATTAAATATTTATTTAAGTTTTACTATTTAATGTTTGCTGTGGACTGTTGGATTAGTAAGATGTAAGGATCGTGAAGTATAAGGGATAGAAACTTATAGATTAAGGCTTCGACTCGTCGATCGTATTAAGCACTGTTTCTAACCTTATATTGATGATACTAAAGCTTGTAAATATCTACTTAATAACTAAAAGATTAAGGAAATAAGCCACATGCGTAGTTAATTCGCCCACTTTAATATAGACTCGACCTATCCCTTGGAAGAAATATTTTTTTCTCGATCAAAGGCACCCTATGTCCTAATTATATGATGATTCTATGATTTATTCAGGAGTCACGGCGTGAAACAAATAAACTTATATTCACATTTATAATATTAGTAAGGAATTGCTATTATTATAGACTATACAGCATGCCATCTCTTGAAATGTTTTCGAACTGATTTGCTGGGAACTTTAAAATGGAGCCATCTATTAACTCTTTAACGAACTTTTTTCTTTTTCTCGAACTGAAAACGCTGTTGACCTGGAATGGCCTTTACAGATTTACCGGACGATTGAGGCGAGCGCTGAAGGCACTCAGCCGATTTGGGATGTTTGGGCGACTAACTCAAGGGTGCACGGCATACCTCGGCTTGGGCTGTCGCCTGTTTTGTGCAAAAATCGCGACCTATCTGAGCTAACCTAAGCTATCTAGATATACGTATATGAGTCATTGAAACATGCATGTGTACCAAGCATGCGTGCGTCAACAACTCCTATGTGTATTTTGTGTCGGATAAATTCCTCTAAACTGTATAGGATGGGATAGGATAGGATAGGGAACGAAGGAACGAGGGAACGAACTTTAACGAACTATTTTAATATACAATTTTATAGAGACATATCTGTTATACTTTTTGTAATTATACCTAAAAATAATCGTTGGGGTGTAAGGGGTGTGGAGTAACATCGTAAGACTTGAGACACCCAAGCCAACTTCACCTGCACGTGGTGCACCCTGCTGATCAACGAACGAGGCAATGGCGATAGCGGGGTGGTAGGGTTATACAGCCCGACTGGGTCGCAACCACCATGTACATGGCGAAAAAGCCCGTCATAGTGACTCGCTTTTGCGCGTCGCGTTTCGGGATCAGCCTGTGCATATCCAGTACCGGGTGACTTTCGTCATTATGGCCGGCGTGACAGCGACGACCGACGATGGATGATCTGACTCGCGGTGGTCGCCGCTGTTCTTGGATTGTACTATGCTTACCATCAGGCATAGTGCAGTCACTTTGTCGTGCTACAATAAAAAAAAAATGGTGTTTGTCGAAAATAATGAATTATAAAAACGTTCCCAGTATATTGTATACTTAAAGAAGTTACTGCAAAGATGTTTAAATGAATACAATTATAAAAAAATGACTGTTTAATTTCTTTATATAAAAATTATTTTTGATTATTTTACTTAACACTGCATCGACCAAGTTCTTACGCAGGTTATTGCTTTTAACCAATTATGTTCCTAGTCCGCTAAATAAATAAAAAATACAGTATACAAATATGATTCGAAACAAAAAAAAAAATATGGTGACCCTAGTCGGCACATTTTTAAGTTATGAATGAATAAGGGAAAACTTACGCAACTGATTTACGCATGGCCGTGAGAAAGTTTAGTGGATATATTATTATTTGACGATCCATTATTCAATTGCGTAACATCCGCTCATAATTATGTTTAATGTTATAAGAGTGTTTACGTACGATGCAGGTGATTCTTATGTGATAAATATCACATAATATATCGAATCCTTGTTAATAGCCGACATTAAAATGTTCATTGTTATTTGAAAACGTCATCCGCAGGTTTGTACTAACCTTGTTGTATCTATTATATAATGTCGTAATATTTTGCACATCATTATTCTATACATTTAATAATTCCAAATCATTATGAACTGAAGATTCTCTCACGTATCGTTCAACGTGGATTTTATGTTTCATCTATACTAATGTTATTAAGAGGTAAAGTTCTGTAGTCCAGTGAAGCTGTTAAGACCTTGCTAGTTGGTCTATAGCGTAGTCAGTCCGAGAAAAAAAAAGGTGAATTTTGTGAGGTTGTGACGTTGTAATCTCAGGAACTACTGGTCTGATTTGAATAATTATTTCAGTGTTATATAGCTCATTTAGGACGAGGAAGGTTATAGGCTATATATCATCACGCTAAGGGCCAATAGCAACGGAGGACAGATGAAGAATGTTTCAAAATCGAGATGTTTTTTTTCCTTTTGAGAGCCTCTGCTGCGCTTTAGTGTTAGCCCAGAGTAACTATTACTACGCGGACGAAGTCGCGAGCAGGGGCTAGTTTCTTTATAAAAATACATTATTTCAGCTAAGTCAACATGCTGACTAAGCCAAAGTTTATATTAGGGTACTTAAGTAGTTGATACATCATACGTTTATAGTAGTCCAGTGAAGCTATTAAAGCCTTACTAGGTCAATACCTTAGTCAGATTGAAAATAAAAAACTATCAGTATTATTATAAAAAAATTAAATACGTATTAAATACTTGCTTTAAAAAGGTTTCATATTAAATGCACCGCGCTCGCCCGAGGCAAGTTCGCGTTATCCTTCTTTCGCAAGTCTAACCTAACCAAAGCGAGAAAAAAGAGAAAGATGGCGAACATTCGGGGTGTAAGGGGTGTCAAATAACATCATAAAACTTGAGACTCCCAAGCCAACCTCATCTGCACGTGGTGCATGCACCCTGCTGAATAACAAACGAGGCAATGGCGAAAGCGGGGTGGTAGGGTTTTACAGCCTGACTGGGTCGCAACCACCATGTATACGGCGAAAAAGCCCGTAATAGGGATTCGCTCCTGCGGAGCCACGCTGTAGCTATTACGGGCTTCAGCATGGATGGGTCGGCTCGTCCGGGGTAGTACCACCACACCACTCACAGTACACTGACGGGAAGTAACAGTACTTGCATTGTTGCGTTTCGTTCGGTCAGTGAGAGCGCCGAGGGCCACCTCTCCTCACTTTCCCCATCTCTTATCCCTTCCTCCCCCTCCTCCAACGCAGGCTGGCAACGCACTTGCGACTCCCCTGGTGATGCAAGTGTCTATGTGCGATGGTGATCACTTAACATCAGGTGACCCACCTGTTCGTTTGGCCTCCTATGACATAAAAAAAAAGTTCAGCTGATGTATATTCAGTATTCAAGCTGAATACTAGGATATCTGAACTCAACGAAATCGATATTACGTGACGATAAAGAGTCACAATGCCTCTATTTTAGTGTAGTTTCATGGTCAACCATATATACATTTGCTAAAAGCTTTGGAGATCGGCAAGAGACGAACGACTGCCGATTGTTTGTAGACCTCACAGTAGTTAACATTGTTTTTAATAATAACTAAAGAGCCCCGCGGAAGTTCCGCCCTATAAATAAAGAAAAAAAATTAGTTGTCTCTAAGTCGGTTTACGGGCGATAATTTTGCGTGATAAGATCATAATAAAACATTGCTTCTTTTATGAATTTAATTAAATTATCTTTGCTAATATTACAAAGAGGTAAAGTTTGTGAGTTTGTGACGTTGTAGGGGGTAACCTGAGGAACTACTGGACCGATTTAAAAGAATCTTTCAGTGTTATATAGCTAATTTATCGAAGAAGGCTATAGGCTATATATCATCACGTTAAAATCAATAGGAGCGGAGCACCAATAAAGAATGTTTCAAAATCGGGATTTTTTCCCTCTTGAGAGCTTCCGCTGCGTGTTAGCATTAACCCAATGTAACCATTCCACGCGATCGAAGTCGCGGACAGAGCTTGTTTTATATGTAGATAAATGTGTCACAAGCTGAAAGCTTAGATCGTTCCTCTCTATCGCTTGTTCCGGGCTCTCGCTTGCACGCTCGACTCAGGCGGAACGTGACAACGAGTCTTGCTTTTTCGTGCATACAGCCAGCATTCATCGATTTATAAGAAGATATCACGTTAAAAACCTTGACAAATTACTTAAACCTTCCCAGTTAATCACTCTATCTGCTACTGAAAACCGCATGAAGATTCGATCAGTAATCTTTAAGTTTATCGCGAATAGACAGACAGATGTGATAGAGGACTTTGTTTTGTAATATACAGTAACAATATATATATTCAACAACAGAACCACAAATAACCTACATATTTAAAATTATTTTAAAATTTATAACCTAGAAAATATCTAATATTAGATTGAAAGTTGTTCGTTTACGTGTGTGTGATGACCGCTACCAATTTCATGTTACGTCTCATACTTAAATATTATGTAAGTATTAAGAAACACATTAGAAAACCGCAGTGAATATGTTAGTTTAAAATACTTTATACAAAACCACAGCCATGTTACAAATTCTAAATATCTTAAATTTCAAAAAGTAATGCCATAACATTTTGTAATCATATTTCAGTAATTTTATGATAAGTAGTCATTAATATTACATATTAAAGATTGACACTTACTCTTCTTCATATTTTAGCCAATAATGCTTTCTCTGTTTCATAATAATTTAGTTTTTGAAGCCAAAAATGAATGCTACATTTGTTCCTGTGCGTAAGTATTGCATTTTTTGTAAGTACTTATCGATACAAGCTATTGCTACTTTGACGTACGGTATAGACAAAAATTTCTTCACATTTTTTTAAATCTGTAATTAAAAAAAAAAACAATAGCACCAACAGTGAGATTCACGAGTCCGACTTAATTTGAGTGCAGCTTAAATTAACTTTCTCATCAAGCAATAAAGAATGATGCGGTTTTTTAATTGAGATTAATAAATACGCTAAGCAAATTATGATCGACAAATCAAACGTAACCGAATACACAAAGCTGTTTAGAGTTGTCGACAAACTATCCGACTAATCGTTGCCGATTCGCAGTTAAAAAAATGTGTGCGTGTAACCGTCACACGCGATTGAAGTAAAACCTATTACATATTTTTGATCTTATCTAAATAGCTTATAAACAAATCGATAAAAAACTTTCGAACAAAAAAATTGATAAAAACTATTAAACTGAATAATATTAAAATCACACAAAATAATTATTTTGCGCGCGCGTCCGTGCTGCCATCTGGTCTCAATGTAAGTAAAAAACAAATTAAATCAAAGCATCATTATCTGTTGTGCCATCTATCAGCTAATTTGGAACTTAAATAAAAGGAAATATTATTAGCAAGTCTTTGTTACAAAGCAAATAAACTATTGAAAAGTACTAACATATTATTGTGATAAGTGAAAAATTAAATTAATTATGATTTAATACAAGTTTTGGTTATGTTTAATTATTATCTAACCGAATGGTACAAAAACGTTACGACATTTTATCGTTACGGACTTCCGTTGCATTGTCATTTTCTAGTTTTATTATACATAAATGTTTTTTGATTAAATATACAAATTCTAGAACTTCCGCCCGTTCACAAGATTTGAATACAATTCTTACTAATTTATTTAAACTTTATTGGATATCAATTTTATACATTTGTTACAAGACCATTTCAGGTTTTGTTATTAATACAATGGGCGGCGTTATTGCTATTAGCAATTTCTTCCAGGCAACTTTAGGATGGATTAGTTCAATGGAATAGAATCAGGGGTATTCTGGGTGTACCAGAAAATAATAACTAATTAATACCATCGAAATAACTGCCATGTAACTGTGACTTATTTATAAAATAAAATATAAATAATATTATTAGGAATTTTGAACAATTTATTAATTATTAAAAACAAAACTAGCCAATTTAGATATAAACTGTTAAGAATCAATTCTGACAATAACATACTTTTTAAATAACCGACACGAGTTTGGACAGTGCTACTGGACATTACGACGGCTACCGAAAGAGTGAGTCAACACGAATACCCGAACTACCCGAGATTAAAACATAACATCGACCAATGGCGTCTCAGGTCATTAGTAACACTCCCGATACATCTATAGTAAGTCATTAGTAGTAAGGAGTGACTACAAATATAATGTTACTCATGCTTATTAAAAAATGGTTCCTGTGTTTTACCATACGATACGATACAAAATAAATAGCGGTGAGTTTACAACATCGTATCGTAAGACGTAAAGAGGACAGTGTCAGGTCGTGTTACAAAATCTTATGCACTCGGATCACTTTCCAGAGAAAGTTTTTATTAGATAATTCGCTACTCGTTATACACGACCGACATTATTATAAATATGTATTATTATTCTTAAACATAGTAATTGAGATTTTAATATATACATATTTCATACTGAATAATTATGTCCATAAATATTTACATTTGAGATTAATGTTTGTGGTAAGAAATATGTGTCATAGTTCGGCAATTAGCATTTCATAATAATATTCATTTCTTACGTAAATTGACAATGTCTTTTTTTAATATTATACTAGCGTTTACCCGCGACTTCGTTCGCATGCAATATATACTTTGGGCTAACGCTAACATACAGCGGAAGCTCTCAAGAGGAAAAAAACCCCGATTTTTAAACATTATTAATTGGTGCTCCACTCCTATTGCTCTTAGCGTGATGATATAACGCCTATAACCATCCTCGATAAATGAGCTATATAACATTGAAATAATTTTTCAAATCGGACAAGTAGTTCCTGAGGTTACCCTCTACAACCTCACAACCTCACAAACAAACTTTACCTCTTATAATATTAGTATACATTATAAGGGGCAAACGAACTGGTGGATCACCTGATGGTAAGTAATCACCGCCGTTCATAGACAATAGCAACACTGGGAGTTGCAAGTACGTTGCCGGCCTTTTAAAGCAGAAATACTTCCCATACATTACTGGAACCTATTTACAAGGATTTAAACCTAGGGTGATCGACACGTAGTCCAAACATCATATACATTCAGATCAGTGTCTTTACGACAAAGTGATGTTAGTGTCTGATATACATAGTACAATCTAAGAATAACGGCAATTACCACGAGATCTAAAATTCATAGGTGGTTGTCTATGTCATACCAGCGTGTAAGCCTCTGGATGATCCTGAAATGCTATAGGATAAAATGAGTCACTGTGACAGGTTTGTCCCCATATGTAAGATGATCGTAACCAAGCTATTACTGGCTTCGGCATGAATGGGTCGGACGCCCGAGGCAGTACCACCCTCTCACAGAAAACCGATGTGAAGTAACAGTGCTTGCGTTGTTGTGTTTTGTTCAGGCAGTAAGAGTACCGGAGGTCCAACTCCCCCTTTTCCTTCCATCCTTCCCCATCCCTATCACCCCCAACATAGGCTGGAAACGCACTTGCGACTACACTGGTGTTGCTGGTGTCTACGGACGGTGGTGATCACTTAACATCAGGTGACCCACCTGTTCATTTGCTTCTTATGATATAAAAAAAACTTACGTTTATGTATTGTAGCAAAGATGACTCAATGGTTCGCGTGATCAGAGAGACGTATTACTTAGCATAACATGGATTCACTGTGCGGGTACCGGGACCATCGCGTGGCAACGAGAGAAGCTCTGGGTAGTTCCCGAGACTTGTGATACGGACAGATGACACGGACAGAACAGATATAAATATGTCTATAAACAAGGATTTGAACAATTTCGTTTTATGATTACTCGAAAAGTAAAATTAAAAAGATTGATAAAAGAAATATTATATAGAAAATTTGGCGCTTATGCCTTTATATTAACTTGGACACGGAAGAAAATAAGTTAAAGAAAGGTTTTTTTTTTCTCGAACTGACTACGCTATTGGCCTTTATTTTTTGGCCTTCACAGCTTCACCGGACTACTAAGGCGAACGCTTAAGGCATTCAGCCGATTTTATATTGGCAACCAGCTCAAGGGTTCACGGCATACCTCGTCTTGGCTGTTGCCCGTTGCATGCAAAATCGCGGCCTATCTTAGCAAACCTAGCTAACTATTCATATATGTTTGAGTTGTCGAGACGTATATGTGTACCAAGCATATACGCCTCGACAACTCCTCCATATATTTTTATCGAAAAATTGAAAGTTTTTCAGTTCGATAAGGCAAAAAAAGTTAACACTGCCACCAAAATGTGTAGCGTGTAGGCGTGCACGTTTGTGGGGGTGATCGTGTATGTTAAAGAAACGTACATAAGACCTACTTATATCGACAACTTCATTGGCAGTATGGATCAATTCCTTCGCCTGTTCTATTGGACGAATATTATTGCTACTGCCTGTGAACTCCCAGATACAGAAATCACGTTTATTGTTAATGCTAATATTAATGACTCTTTATTTGTAATTTAATTATTATTTATAATTGTTATTGGTACAAGACATATAACCATTTCTGATATAATGCCTTCAACTTCCTTTTTAAGGTTTAGATTTGTATAATACTATTCTGTAGGTTGTATTCAGTAACTAATAGTCGTTTACAATTTCTAAAATATTGTATAAATTTACATGTTACATTATAGTTGTAATTCAAAATATTTTGGGCGCATTTTTGTAATGATTTGATGATCATAGTAAGCGGTAAAATGAAATATTCATTATCACATGATGTCTGGGAGCTATCTAATCGGGCCAGATGAAACATTATTTAGTATTAACTGAGTATTAATTCTATTATAATTTGCTTGTATTCCAAATATGTATATTAATAATTTCTTCTGTAACCTTTGCCTTTTGGATTTATTTATGTGATTCCTGGTATATTTTAAATTCGAATATATTACAAACATCATTTCTGTTAAGAGAATTTGTAGGTACAAAAATGTAGGTAATTATAGTATAACAAAATTATTTTGAGTATACACTAAATCTATAATGTTTTCTTTTGTAACAATAAAACTCGATAAATATTTTTTCAGTTCTTTATTTGTACGAATCTCGAAACAAATATATAATAAGTGGTCGATAAAATATAAAATAAACTATTATTATATAAAGAGATATCGAAACAACGTGATAATATATAAAAATATAAATATACTAATATAGTGTTAATTTTGAATACGATAACAAAAAATATATAGTAAGGATCTGTAGATAACATGATAATTATATATAAAATAAATAACAACCATAATATAAATATGAAAATTATATCAAATTACATACAATCAATACAAATAAGACTTAGAAAAGAAATCTACAGCATAATAAAAAAATTTGGAAAGAAGACTAGATAAAGATATTTAAAAAGAAAAATAAAGTAATTACGATGTTTCTAAGCATAAAATACACAAATACGGATACCGTATAGGGTCTGTTAATATACTAATGTAGTATAACTATGAAGATCATACAAATGTAGAACAAAGTTTATGGGAAAATATTAACAACATTGTTCGTTACAATCCCTTACGAAGGGAAAATTGTTCAATAAATAAATAATAAATAACTTAAAACTATTGAATAAATAAAATCATGCACACAACGACATCAGATTTGAACTAAGACACAACAATAGCACTGGTTCCAAAGGATAACCCTTAGGGACACCGCCGGAGCTTAATCAGATTTGATATGGGCACCGTAAGCTAAGTCTTGGGCATCATCAATTGATCTTCCCCATCCGTGACCACTGCTGGCGTAATGCTCTTCATGGTGAGGATGGGCAACTACTTCATAGCTTGTCTCACTGTGCTTGCTTGCCAGGAGCTTCTTCAGGGCAATAATACCAGCTACAAGAAGAGAGATCTTAGCAAGAAGAACTGCCTTGGCAGCAGCGAAGGCAATGATACCAAGGAAGAGAGGAATGAGTGCTAAGATCTTAAGC
This sequence comes from Antheraea mylitta, assembly GCA_014332785.1. Lineage (NCBI taxonomy): Eukaryota > Metazoa > Arthropoda > Insecta > Lepidoptera > Saturniidae > Antheraea > Antheraea mylitta. The sequence goes on along the minus strand of JACEII010000143.1, from coordinate 1,159,999 downwards.
TTGGCGAGGGCAAGAAGAGGTAAAAGTTGCTTGATCTTCTTCTTCTTGCCACGGCCTATAATTGAAGAAAGAAAAGCATTAGATAAATAAAAAAAATATATATATAACATTAAAAACAACTTTATGGAAAAATTAATTTCAATTTGATTTTTGGACTGATGAGAAAATTCAATTGTTTACATTACCGCCAATATATGTAGGTTAGTTTTTATCTTAATTGAACCTGGTATATGATACTACGAACAGGTTCTAGGCTTATTTTAAAAGATTTCTCACATTCCATCTGGGTATATGTTTGAGTGAGTCCCTTGACAGTTTGGATTCACAATTGAAAACCGTAGGTGTGGCTGCAATTGGGTTTTAGGTTTATTAAAAGTTTCCGTTTATTAAAAGTTTTCAAAAAAAATAATAGAATTGAAACCGGTGATAACCGATTTGGTGCAGAAGAAGTTGCGCGGGTTAGCTAGTCTGTTATAAAATTGGACATCTTTTTAAGTTTATGAGTATTGAAGTATATACAACTCGAAGTATTATACCGTAAAGAATGTTAAATACTATAATGGCGCGTACTTTAAGTGCTGATATTAAAGTAAAAAATAGATTAATTCCAATAATATTATTGGTAAAATGCTGTATATTAATGATTAATTTATACTGTTGGCTTATTAATTACCCAACTGCTATAAAATATCAATATAAACTGCAAGATTTAAAACTATAACAGAAATTTATCGTATATCTTCAAGTAATGTATTTGTGTCCGCTTTCACAACTCGTTTGTAAGATACGTTTAATGTCTCCTTTGTTTCCAAGTCTTGTGGCTTCTAGTTTGTTTAATACTCGACTACACACAAACAGTTCAAGTATTTGATACGATTAATAATAACATAGATCATGGGGTTTTTTTATATCATAGGAGGCAAACAAATAGGGTGGTCGCCTGATGTTAGGTGATAATCACCGTACATAGACACCAGCAACACTAGAGGAGTCCCAAGTGCGTTGCCAGCCTGTGTTGGTGGGGAATGGGGAGGGAGGATAGAGAGAGAAAGGGAGATGGGCATCCGGCTCTCTCACTGATCGAACGAAACGCAACAATGCAAGCACTGTTACTTCAGATCGGTTTTCTATGAGAGGGTGGTACTACTCCGGATGGGCCGATCCATTCATGGTGAAACCAGTTATAGGGTGGCTCTACCAGAGTTATAGGTTATTACCACAATGGCGGTTCAATAAAAAGCTACTGAATATTCCTTATTTCGATAGTTATTTTTGCCTGATATTGTTTATTTCGATTAATTTAAGTCCTATATTGAGTAATATTTAGTATATGTAAGCGTAGGTCACTTATAATTCTAGAAAATTCTATAACTATATTTTATTCATGACAAAAGCTTTCTAGTTTTCTATCAATCACATTAACCTGCATTTTATTAACCAAATTGAATATTTATTAAAATGTACATCATAATAAACCGGTTTTATCGATAAATTATTTCCTAGATTAACATGAATATATTATTAAAGGAAGTATATCTAGGTCATAGTGGCAGCTACATTATTTATCCATACACGAAATGAATCATTGACAATATATTTTGTCTACACAGCTCATTCAAAACAACTTTTTTCACGATGACACAGGTCAACTGCTTTATAACCTGATCTTAAAGATTGGACCAATTGGAAAGGCAACTTTCTTTAAAGAAGACACTTGGGAGCGGCTTGTTATGGCTCGATTTCACGATGACTCGACCGTACCGTACGAGGAAAACTGGTTCCGAGTTGTGAGGACCCAGAACACAACTAATGGACGTACTGGGAATGCAGGTGCTGCTTTCATATCCGAGCATGTGAATAATTGTATATCTCACTTACACTTCAAACATATAAGCATAAGAGATAAGATGGAACATATTTTTTTAATAATGAGAGTTAAAAGACTTAAAGTTTATCAACGGTTAGTGATTATTGAAGAAATTAGAAAGGAAAAGAAAATAATAGATCACAGAAAGTTAGACGCGAATCTGTGTTAATCGAATGCCTTAATAAATCAAGTTCAACCATTTTGTTAGTTTAAACAGGCATTGAAATGTGGTCTATTAAATGCTAAACAGTTGACTATATGCAAATATGTTTACAAGGGAATTTTATGTTTTTAGCTCACTGGGCTAACGATGCCTTAGCGAATTACATATAAAAATAAAAGTGAAAGTTCTAGATGTCGCGAGATCGTGAAATTAAGGAAAGTCGATAAATTACTCTATTCTATAGATTGTTCTCGAATTTTGAGATAATTTTTTACTAGATTACGAATTCCAAAGCATTGCAAATTCGACAAATCCTAATTATTATTCAAATGATAGAAATTTAGTTTCTATCAGTATTCTAGATCAAAATTAATCAGATGCACTATCAGTATGTAAGAACGAGATCAAATATCCAAACAGACAAATAAAAAACAATTTATGAGAAACTCTTTAAGTGAAACACCGTTATAATGAGATGATATGTTAATCATTTGTTAAGTCGTAAAAGAAAAAGTTGTATAAATTATCGTGTATTTAACTAACGCATAAGAGAAACTTCCGGATTTAAAACAAATAGCATTACGTGAGTAAAATTCGATTTTATTTACCCACAAAGAGTTTTGCTCTATTTGTTCAACAGAATAATCGTGATTCGCTCACCACTTTTGTTTGGTCTCGTCTAGATCGTTGTGCCAGTTAGTTTCTTTATTTTTCATGTCTACTACAACTCCGGCATCTTATTTTACAAAACATTCGTTTATGCCATAATACAATATCTTAAGATTACGTTATGTTGACAGGAATTTGAACTTCTTTAGTATTTTGCTTTTAGTCGTTGCCCGCAACATTGGTCTTGTGTAAATGATTTATTTAGTCTTTAGGTATTGTATGTTTTGTTTGGATAGATTGTGGACTACAGTCGATTTATTGTATTTGTAACTTTGTCAAAAGTATTTTTTTAACTATTCAGTTGTTAGTTATTATTGTTATTAGTTATTCACGTTATTCGCTTGACAGTCCTTCACAGCTTTTAAATAGCAGTACACATTTCATAGCCCTCAATCTATGTTGGATTAACTCTCTTTAATTTTAACATTATTCGTTATCTTGTAAAAATAATTACAATATATAGAGTGCAAGAAACTCTAAAAGGTCCTCCAACTGCTGTTGAAAGTCCCGTCAAATGTAAATTACTTTACTATTTAAAAGATTAGCATCGACAAAAGATTGACAGTTCACTTTTAATTTCACGTTTAGATTGATTTATTAAATTACTTTCAATCTTGCATGGTTATTTGGAATCTATCAAAAGAGTCTTTGTAATAGCTTTATCATCGGCAGGAAATAAAGAAAATTTAGTTATTATGAGCATAATATATTGCATGCCATAAAAATATCTTTACGAAAATTAAGGATGAATATTAGGCATATCAAATAACAAAAATATTTCTGGCATAAATATAGAGTCATATAAATTTCTTTTACACTATCTAAGGTAATTAATATTTTCACACAAAAACGAGTAATTAACACTTACTCTTGTTCGTTTACTAATTGCATATTTATTCTCTAAGAAATTAATTAAGGCGTTAGCATGTTGGGAACTTTCCGCGTTACGGTTTTTAAAGACTCTTTTTGAATACAATAAATATTTTTATGCTACTAATTTTTCTAGTGTTAATATAGGCAGATATTGTGTCAAAATTAAACATGATTATTTATACCTTCTTCGAGGGACCTCCTGATGCCCTCGACAGCAGACGACGGCATTTTGAACTGAATGACATAATTTTCTAAGAAGTCGGCAGCTGAGTCCACTAATCTTGATTCAACCTGCGCCTCCCTTGCTTTCGGTTCTTCAGATAGCGGCTCGTAAGCACGCGCGGACCTCGGCGATCCCTTGCTTTCCAACGTCACACCATCAACCAGAGTGATCTCCCTCTTCGACCTCAAAGTCTCTGCATAATTCAAAACCTTCTCCTGCAACCAAAATAGAGACTTAGTTATTTTCACAAAACACACCAATTAACACTTCACATCACTACACGATTCGAACCTTGAGACACAAATACACGTCACCGTCGACACAGTCTTTTACAATTCCCAAAACGCTGCCACCGATTCCAGGATCTGAGTCCTGTTCAGCGGGCATCGCGTGCGCCGCCGCCACCAAAACTAGGACAACCGCGTAAACCCTCATTTCGTCCGATCTAGCAACCCCTACGAAAGTCAACACAAAGTGTAGCCTCAGAGTATAAGTCAGTCTGTTTTAAGTCTCTCACCCCACTACTTGGCGCGGTCAAGAAAAGTGAGTCCAAATGCGGTCGATTAAACTGGTCCCAATGAAATCATTTTAAAGTTAATACTATGGGTTGCGCGTACGCGAGCATTTCGGGGTTCATTCACACTGTTTACCTTGAGAATGTGAGTGTGCACGCACATGAGTGCGAGTCAAGTACACGGTCACGATACACATGATGCGCTACTTATGTACAGGGCGTCCAGTGGCTTATTTACATCAGATTTTTTTTACAGATACGGTATGCACACAAAAATTGTTTAATAAAATAAATTGTGAGTAATTTAAATTACTAATATTATTAAAAAAATTACTTTGGCTCAACGAAAAAAATGTTTAGTAAAATTGCTGAGCGAGTTTCCTAATGACGCTAATTTCCTATAAGGGAATATTATAAAAAAAATGTGAATAGAGTCTTTACCAACAAAAAAAAAAACTAAATATGCAATAGAGAATAAACTCTTTCATAAGAATTATTTGTTGAACTAAACAGGTCAATATGTTATTATATTGTTTCAAATCAATAAAAATGGTACTTATATAACTAAGTAATTAAGTTTTTTTTAAGTTTTAATTTGAAACAAATTTTTCAAAGGAGCTTAGCTTAGTAGTATAATAACGAAAACTCCTTTGTGTGGAAGTATGACCTTTTGAAGATAAGTTTTTCAAATAATCCTGATTAAAAAAAGAAACTTTTAAACTAATTTAAAATCCCTCAGAAATAATATAAATTTAAATCAGATGCTTTTAATATACATATCTCCTAAAATGCTTTCTATTTTACAAAATGTTTTTATTCATAGGTTTAATTATTTATGATAATTATTATCCGATAATTTAATTTAGTATTCAATTTATTAGAAAACGTTAACTTGTTAATATTTAACAATCCATACATATTCATTATGTTTATCCGAATTATAGTCATTCTTTCTGTTATTATTCAATTTTATCCTAGGAACATGAATTTGTATTTTTGAAAATATTTCTATAGTTAGCGAACGTAATTTCATGAAATATATATAATTAGCCCCTGACCGCGACTTCGTCCGCGTAGTAATAGTTACCTTGGGCTAACGCTAACACGCAGCGAAAGTTCTCAAGAGGTAAAAAAATCCAGATTTTGAAACATATCTCATTAATGATATATAGCCTTATATCTTCCTCGATAAATAAGCTACATAACACTGAAATAATTTTTCAAATCAGACTAGTACTTCCTGAGATCCCCTATGCACATAATCACAATTTTTGCCTCTTTATAGTATTAGTATACATTTTTGAATATAAGGGTTCAATTCGTAGAACGTTGCAAGTATATGACGGCTTACGGTACTGTTACAAGAACTTTTTTACAAATTCTTGTAACATATTTAGTAGTTCGGTGAAGCTGTTAAGACCTTGCTAGGTCAATAGCGTAGTCAGTTCGAAAAAAAAAAAAACTTGTAATATACGGTCATCAAAAATACGAATCTACAAAACTATTTGAATTGCCTTTATCAAATTATTTCACGAAACTTGTAAATTGTATAAACTTGTGTTATTAATTTGAAAGAATAATTTTTTTCTGAGTTGCAAAATTATTTTTCTACAGTATTATCTATCGATAAGATAGGAATTATGATTCAATAAACAATCAAGTTAATATGAAAAATATATGTTTTTTTTAAACAATTTCATTCTGCGTCTTAATAAACTGTTATAAATTTTCCTTCACCTACAACGCAATTTGATTATAGGATAATAGAATCTCACGTGTATTAAAGCTTACCACAAATCGTATTGAATAAATTTAATCAATATAACGTATCCATCTTATTCATAACCAGCAATAGTAAAAATTTGTAGTAAAAAACTAGCAAAAAAACTAGTAGTAGTGAAAATTTTTTACTTTGATAAAATTGAGTGTGATACGATTAATACTGAGTGCTATGTATTTTGATAGGACTTCATAATTGTTTTTGATAAATATGACCAATCACTTAACGATTTAAATTATTTTTGAAATAAAAAAAAAAACTATTTTTTGTGACTTATATATAAAAGGTATATAGATAGACATATGCTGTCTGTGACGTTTTTGTAGGCATTATTAAGTACTACAACTTTTGTATACAACCCAATCATATATCTCTCATCGTTAAGGCAGCGTTCGCAAGAAACGTTTTCGTTCGACCGTTTTTTCTTACTTTTCAAATCCGACTACCACAAAAAAGTCTTTTCAGTTTTCGGGTTAAAACATAGCCTATGACCCTTATAAATAACGTGGCTTTCTACTGATAAAATAATTTTCAAAATCGATTCAGATGATCCATATATTACCCCCTACAACGTCACAAATTCACCAACTTTACCTCTTTATAATCTATCTATACTATAATAAAGAGGTAAAGTGTGTGAGTTTGTGACGTTCTAGGGGGTAATCTCAGGAATTCGATTCGAATTATTCTTTGAATGTTATTTAAGCTATTTATCGAGGATTGTTATAGGCTATATATCCTCACGCTAAGGCCAATAGGAGCGGAGCACCGATGAAGAATGTTTAAGAGTCGGGTGTTTTTCCTCTTGAGAGCTTTCGCTACGAGTTAACGTTTGTCCAAATTAACTATTACTACGCGAACGACGTTGCGGGCAGAGACTATATTAGTATAGATTAATAACTGTTACTTTTTGGATCGATTAAAAATTTATTATCATCATTTTTATTTTTATTTTTTTATTATTTATATTTTTATTTTCATCATTGACTTTGTAGGTGGTAGAGCCCCGCTGATGCTATTTTTGGTTTCAGCATGAATGGGTCGGTTCCTCCGGGCTAGTACCACCCCTCTCACAGAAAACCGACGTGAAATAACAGTGCTTGCATTGTTGTGTTTCGTTCGGTCAGTGAGAGAGCCGGAGGCCCACGTCCCTTCCTCTTTCCTTCTTTCCCTTTCCTTCCCTTCCCCCTTCTCCCATATACAGGCTGGCAACGCACTTGCGACGTCCCTGATGTCGCTAGTGTCTATGGACGGTGGTGATCACTAAACATCACGTGACCCACCAGTTCGTTTGCCTTGAAAATGTGTAATAGTGTTAGTTTTAAATTGAATTTAAATATAATTAAGTTTAAGAGTTAATTCCCTCAAAAAGTAAGGTGTGAAAATTTTATTCCCAGTATCACTTCTATTGTTAATAAATCTGGTTCATGTGCTTGTTAATTGCTCGTGAAAGTGTCTATGTCATTTCACATGAAAAGTGTCAGTTTTTCTCATAATTTGTAAGAAACTTGTTTTATCTTATGGTTTGATGGTATGGGAAGGTGAAGCTGTTTATAATTTTCCTTAATAATATAGAGGTTAATTTTAAAGGCGTGTACAGGTAATAGCTTCAAAGAGGTCATAGCAGGTTTCTTGATTGTCATTTGTTTGTTGTTACCAAAACATTAGTTGTTGTTGTTTGGGGTGTAAAGGGTGTCGAATAACATCTTAAAACTTGAGACACCCAAGCCAACTTCACCTGCACGTGGTGCACCCTGCTGATCAACGAACGAGGCAATGGCGAAAGCAGGGTGGTAGGGTTTTACAGCCCGACTGGGTCGCAACCACCATGTATATGGCGAAAAAGCCCATAATAGTGACTCGCTTCTGCGCGTCGCGTTTAAGGATCAGCCTGTGCATATCCAGCTTTTTGCAGGCCGGCATGACAGTGGAGACCGGCGATGGATAGTGTGTCACTCGGTGGTCGCTATTTTTTTTGATTGTACTGTGGTTATCATCTGGCACAGTGCAATCATTTTGACGTGCTACGATAAAAAAAAAAGAAAAAAAACGAGTACTTTTTGTATAAGATTTACTGCCGTGATTGATCTATTGTTACTATTTACTGTTCCATCAATATTCACCTGCATCATTTGAAAGTTTTTTTTTAATGTGAGACAGTTTATAGGCGGAGGGTAAGCCTGATTGTTGGCGTGGCGACGCAAAACACGAATATTGCACTATTAACGAAATACTCAAAAATATTTGCAATTCTATCTAGTAGGCCACTTGTTCCACTACTGTTACATGGTACGCGCCGACGACCTAGCACCCTTTGATAAATGTCGCCAAACACACCGCGCCAACGCCTAGTTAAATTTTTATATTTTGTATTTAATGAAAATAAATACTTATGTTAGACATTATTTTATGGAAATAATTCATATTTTAATTAGCTTTATATTTTCATTATGCCATAACTGATTCCTCTCGTAATCTGTTCTTTTATGCATATAACTTATACAAAACAACTTTGATGTTTCACATCTGCCAGGCGTCGCCGTGACTGCTCAATTTTTTTTTATTTAATTTCAATATTAATAATTTTACCATAATAAAACCCATAAAAAACTTATGCAAATCAAATTCACAATATCATATAACCAACTTTTTCTTCTTTATATGAATTAAATTATTATAAACTTAATGGACATGAATAAATTTGTAGATAACTGCAAAATAAATTATTTTTACGATCATGCAAAATTAGTTGTAGAAATTTTTCGTAAATTAAAAAAATAAAATCATTATTTTTATTAATATATTTTTACCAACAACTTTCTATATATAAACAGACAATGTAAAACTATTTCAATGACTTTTCTCCTCTCTTTGACGACATACTACAGATTAGCTTTAATATTGTTCATAAAAATATTGTTTTTTTTTTATTTATTTTCCGATAAAATAAATATACGCATTGATTATAAAGAATTTTATCCTTTGGATTTTTTTAAAATCATAGTAGGCAAACAAACAGGTGGGTGAAATAATGTTAAGTGATCACCACCATCCATAGACACTAGCAACACCAGGGGAGTCGCAAGTGCGTTGGCTTTGCAAGAGAGAAATAAACTCTTTTTTTTCTCAAACTGACTACACAATTGACCTAGCAAATCCTTAACACCTCACCGAGGTACTAAAGCGAGTGCATGGCATACCTCGGCTTGGGCTGTTGCCTGATTCGTGCAATTCGCGACCTATCTGAGCTTACCTAAGCAAACTATTCATACATATATGAGTTGATGGAACATATTTGTGTACCAAGCATACATACCGCAACAACTTACATATATTTCGGATAATTTTATAAACTATTTCAGTTCGATAAGGGAAGGAAACAAAACCCTTCCACTTTCATGTGTAAGCGTGTATGCCTGCACGTGTGTGGGGATGATATGTGTGATTTTGCTACAGTGATGTAAGATTTTGTGTCACTGTATCGCGTGAGCAGCGCACGCAAGGGTTCTACGCTGACGGAACGGACCTAGGCTTGAGCCGCTGCCGAGGGGGGCCTAATCTAATGAAATAAACTCAATAATGTTGAAACCTAAAATAATAATGGATTATGATCGAATTGCTCAACCGACCTATAATTATTATTAATCAAAAGAGGTATCAGAAATTATAAACTGGTTTAAAATGAAAGCACATCAGTATATTTATATATCTTAACTCGAGATTTTCATTCTCACGTTACGTTAAACAATAGAAAGAGGATGGTAACTGATTGTAAACATGTACTTTCCATTTTATACAATGTTATTTTTGTTTTAATTTAAATGAGATTGAAGATATATAACAGCTTCAGTTGCCAACTGTTTTACTATGTATTTACTAAAACGACTTATTTATTTAATTACATTTTCGTTATTTAAGATATTATGTATTTTATATCTTTTATTTGTGTCTTAGAAGGCAAACGAACAAGTGGGTCACCTGATGTTAAGTCATCACCACCATCCATAGACACTAGCAACACCAAAGGAGTCGCAAGAACGTTGCCAGCTTTTGTAGGAGGAAGGAAAATGACGAGCGACGAGAGAAAAGAGAGAGGGGGGAAGAAAGCCCCCTGTGCTCTCACTGACCGAACGAAACGCAACAATGCAAGCACTGTTACTTCACGTCGGTTTTCTGTGAGAGGGTGATACTACTACCGAGCCGACCCATTCATACTGAAACTAGTAATAGCTTCAGCGTGGCTCTATCACCTAATAAACCTACCACCTAATACCTACTTTTTACATAGAAGACAAAAGATTTTGCTAGTGAGCACACAATAGCATAACAAAAGTATCTAAATAGTATAAAGTGTACCTACAATTATACCTACATTTGTTTGTATAAGGCTGCCAATAGTCGCAACACTTATAGGCTTATTACCATTCGTTGCGTCTCACACCATTTCGTCCGGAGAGAGTGTAATACCAGGCCTTACATCTGAAGAGGTCGGTAACCTATTTTAGAATTATTACAAAAACAGTTCCTACTCATCCGGCTAAAGAATGCGAGATGAATACTGATAGGGCTTTGTCAGTAGCAATTTTGTATTGCCAGCTCCATAGGAGCCCGCGAGGTGACGATCCAAGAGGATTCTTCCGTGACAAAAGGTATACATGATATAATGAAGAATCAAAAAAACCACAAATTGAATTAAGTTCTTAAACTTTTAAACGTATTTTACAATAGAATTAAAATTGAAAATGGGACATGCTCATATAATATTAGAAAATAAAATATCAATAATATGTTTGCATCATCCTGAATTCCTTTACCAAAAACACATCCGCGTCGAAGGCTATAATTATTTTTTGACATATTTCCCTTACATTGTCAACTATTCATATTTGAAGTGTAATAATCAAAAGCTATGATTATTACCGGTTGTTACTACTTTATAAGATCTTAATAATTGGTGTAGGCCTCTCTATATACCCTCTGCCTCACTCTCTCCTTGATTAACTTCAATGTTTAATATAAGCATATCATTATAGTTTGACCTCTCATTATTTATCTCTATCGTACATTTCTTGTTTCGTTCAGAATGGTTTCAACTCACTTTCATCAAGGAAAAAAGTCGATCGGTTACTTTCGTGATGTAACCTCGTTATTTTTTTGGTAGACACTTCGAGTTACCTGACCGCCTTCTTTTGTGCAGTTGTTTCTTTTTAAATTACTCTTTCTTTTGTTAACATTGTGTAATGTTTCTAGGTCACTAACATTTATACTGATGTTTTAAAAATGATGTATTTGCTTTTACATTTATAAAAGTGTTTAGTTTATCAGAGATATTTTTGTTAATTTCATTTTAGTTAATGGTGGCTCTATTCAAAGGCAGAAATCTAAGGTTTTCCCTTGTTACCTTATTATTGCTTTTAATAGTAAGTCTAATTTATGGTAAGAAATATACATGCCATATGTAGCCAAACACTAATTAAAAATATCTTTTTCATAATTATTCTACACATTTATTGATCCTACATCGTTATCAATTGAAAATTGTCTCAAAAGATCATCATTTCACCTATAGCTACTTTATAAGCATTGCTCAATAAATTGGTTATGTAATTCTGAAATCGTTTTTCCAATCGCATTAGTATTTCCTGAGATTAGCGCGCTCAAACATTTTTTTTTGAAATGACTACGCTATTAACCTAACAAGGTTTTAACATCTTCACCGGACTACAGCGCCTTCAACCAAACAAACAAACCCTCCAGCTTTATAATATTAGCAAAGATTGTTACTATTTCATTTGACGTGACGTGGTGTCCAACCAAATCAGCTTTTACTTTGATAAATCTGACTCGAAAATATATGGGAATATGTGTCAACAGCGCAATCGTTATGTGGTCCCAATTTCCTTTTGCCATACTTACACAATTTGGCAACACAATTCCCTCTTGCATTATGCATGAGCGACGTACTTGTGCTATTGTCTGGCATCGATTTCAACGTGACCCTGTATTGAATAACATGTAACATATTTGCATTAAAACGAAAGTTAAGAAGTTCAATGGCAAATAAGGAACTATATGCCTCTAGCATGAGTTACATTATGATAACTAATAATGTAATAGATTATTCTTACACGATGGAAAACCCAATGAAGATATCGTTGTTCTGTTGTTTATTTTCTAATATCCGTTATTATTATTCATAGCTAGGTCTTACCCGTAACTATGCTCACCTATTTCCTTTTTTTTTTTGATAAAATGTGCCTCAAACCCTATTAAAAAGCGTAACAAACAAACAAATATTTAATTTATAATATTAGTTTAAATTACTACGTTCAGTTAATGTTATTTCAACGAGCGAACAAGAAAACACTATGCAAAAACGAAGAGGTGTTACAAAGATAATACTTTAAGTTACTCACACTTAAAGTCACGATACGAACAACGAATATTAATCCCAACGTCTCATTATGATAAATTGAAATTACATAACTTAAGAATAATTAGTAATTGTTTTTAACAACAACTATTGTACAATAATAGCTTTTTCATTAAAAAAACGTTCAAAATTATGAATGAATAACAACAAAGCGAAAAAAAAATAATGAGTACCAACAGTTTATTCATAACAATCAAGTTAAGTTAACAATCGATTTCAATACAAATATTATTAAATAAAAACTATGAATTTCTATTAAATACATAACGATACCATATTTACATTATAATTAATTTTGAATATCATATATTATAAATAGATATATACATAATTTATATAACTTAAATAATAAATATTTGATACAAATATTTTTATAAATTATTTAGAAAGTAAATATATTGTATAAACATATATATGATATGAACATTACATAATAATGAAAAATATATGTACATATATTAAATTTTAAATACGTTGCGTAACTTTCTAATAAGTTATATAAGCATAATATTTTAATTTCCGTAAATTAGTTTCAAATCCGTCTTAAATCATTTATCTAAATTTTTTTTGAGACACCAGGAAATAACTAAATACTTAATACATTAAATACAGCAATTAATAAATTAATTATGTGATTCAAATAAGTGTTGTTACCTTTCAATTTCTTTGGGAGTAGTGTCAGGTCAAGTTTATGCTTTTTTTCGGATAATCATCTGAATATTTTAAGGATTATTCATAACAAAAATTAAACTTTATTCTTCTCCAGGATCCGGGCAACCTTTACACTTTTAAAATTAATTGCAATTTTTCTAGTGGTTTGGTCAGTGGCGGATTCGCAGTCCTGGCCGCCATAAGCACCATGCCTTGTAGTAAGTAGCAGCCACCCCTGTGTCAATGACTGCACTATGCCTGATGGTAAGCGTAGTACAATCCAAAAATAATAGCGACCACCGATTGACACACTGTCCATCGCCGGTCACCACTATCATGCCGGCCTGTAAAAAGCTGGATATGCACAGGCTGATCCCGAAACGCGACCCGTAGAAGCGAATCACTATTACGGGCTTTTTCGCCGTATACATGGTGGTTGCGACCCAGTCAGGCTGTAAAACCCTACCACCCCGCATGTCCGCACGATTGGCCGCACCTAATTCTGGCCGCTCTAGGCCCGGGCCTCCTGGGCCTTAGGGCAAATCCGCCACTGGGTTTAGCATATATGGTTACTCTGATGATACATTATACAGTCCAATCGCTCTATTCCACAGTTCTCCAAGTTATTTCAACATTCATTATTAAAATTTCAAATATATAATCAGAATTTTAAATTTTCTTGCATTTTACACCCATTTTTTTCACTCTTTAATAATCGACTTACAACTATAAGATTAAAAATGGTTATATTTATTTAATTATTTATGTATATGATTTATATTAAATACATTATTTATGTATATTATTTATATTAAATACATTATTTTTAATATATACTCTAATGTTAAAGCAAATTCCAAAGACTCAAAAAATAAATACTTACCATATGTATATGTAAAAAATAACTAAATATACGTAATTAAAACACATAAATATATAATATAGATACTGGCAGGTTGTGTTTTAATTATAATATTCGAGGTGGGTACTTAAAGAAAATAAAAACTACTCAAAATTTAAAAATAAAATTCGTAAACTACTAGAATGGAAAAATTGAATTGAATTCAAATATTAAAAATTGAATATTTGTAACTCTAATTGGTTATATTTTTTATTCATATTTTTTTGAGAAAATGAGAAATTACTTTTTTTTTCATCCGTCTACAAAAAGTTTGAAATCAAATCGATTTTCGTCGATATTCAAATTATTGATAAATAACCCTTATTTGTTAGATTGAAACTTAATATACTTTACTGAGCAACAGTTTACTCTAAGACTAAAAATAATCAATATATTTATTAGATAAATAATATTCTAGAAATCATACGCAATGAACGGCAATTATTGGCGGTTGTTTCTTATTATTCGTGCTATGGTGGGATTGTCATTATTTCTCTACTGGGTGTAAGCGTTGTATGCTAAGTCGTGCGATTTCTCCATTGACCTGAAAATAACAAAAAATATACAATTTAAAAAAAACAAATCAAAATATACTTTACTCAATGTAGACCCTGAGTAGGGGATTATGAACGTCCGAACTACCACCGGTTCAGAAAACAACCCAATCATCGAGAAGAACTGCCAAGAAACTCGATCTGGTTTATATCTTCATGCTATATATTTTACAAAACATAAATAGTTACATTCGTTTTTTGGTGCATGCAAAGAGGGACGTCATTTCCAGACATCACAATCGTTCAGATATTAATCCGCCCTATAATAATAGTCTTTAGACATTAACACCCGCTTGACATGATTCTTGAATTCACTATCCGGTAAATCGGTAATGTGTTTTGGGACTTTGTTATAAAATCTAACACTATTACCTATTTAAGATAAAACAACTAAAAATTCTTTTCCGATTTGGATATATAAATTATTCGCAACTGGTAAAAGAAATCAACATGTTCTTTTAAACACTTCTTAGGTTTAACCTTCATAGGTTTTGTTTAACCACAATCTCATTTAACGCTACATAAAGTTGTGTTCTAGATTGGTGAATACGCTAAAGGCTCTAAAGTGTAGTTTCCGGAATAGATTAGCAAGTGTCTGTAGGTAAAATTTTAATTTGAGGGTGGTAGCTACCGAGGCGAATATAGAAGAAACCCTTCCAGCATGCTATGATTTCATCACGGTATCTCCCATACCTTCAAAGCTCCGACGCAGTTCAAAGAATCGAATCTATGTCGATCGGCATGGTATTCGTAAACACTATCAATTAAACCAAACTAGACAAGACTTAGAGAATATTGCATCTCACCAGGATACTTAATGTCAATGTAGAATTTAAAATCCCATCCAAACTACTGAATAATTTAAGCAACAGCTTAATTCTATAGATACAATTTCCCAAAGCTAGTTGCAGTAATAGATTTCAACTTTTATTTATATAACAACTTCTTTATCTCTATCTTTTTTCATTTAAACACAACATTCAACTTGAAGACCATATTGCTACGTTTAGTAAATCTCATTCTTCACTCAAGTTATTACATACTTGAATGTTTACCCGATCATTGAAGGCACAGTCAGCCCGATGCCACTTCAATCCACTGAAGTGTTTGAATTATTTTAGTTTCTTGGCACTCTAGCATATTAATAATCTACGTGAAGAATAGAATATACAAAGATCCTTAACGCATACTATTTCTATCACTCATAGAGAGTCTTCTAACTTGTAATCATCTTCACACTTAGTAACATATTGAAAATGACTTTGGGTAAATTAGCAAAAAAAAAAACACCACACACGCTTAAAAAATAAATTTACTGTACCTATGAGCTCTAAAGAGAGATGTTACATGTATCTAATACCTGTAAAAATTCCTAATGTAAATAACTTACACATGTAACCTTACCTGCTCCATCCAGAACTGGAGTGTCCAGCAGAGACGACAACTTCATGGCCTTCACCATTACCGTTAGAAGATAAGAGTTTCTTCAAACCAATAATACCGGCTAATACTAAGGCCAACTTGGAAACAATTAAAGCCTTGCCAGCGAGTAGAGCTAAGGCGCCAAAAGCGAGGGGCACCATCATACCAACGATGAGCACTGGAATTGCCAGCATCGGGGCGAGTTTCTTCCTCCTTGCGCGACCTTCTTCAAATGTCTGTTGTAAATCAGACCCAGACGGGAACTTGACCTAGAATTTTAAACAAATTGCAATTTATAGGCTGTATTCTTTTCTGTTAAAATAGCACGTAGGCTTATTTAAGTGGCTCGTGCAGTATATAATAATGCACAATCGATCTTCTGAGTAGTGCTGCAGATCTGAGAGTTATCTTAAGTGAGTTACAAAGCTTCTTATATCTTATTGCCAACTAAGTCTGGGAGTAATACTGTTGAAAAATGCTTTACAGCTTCTGCATCTGTTCTTGGATAAGTTTTCCTATTTTTGTCAGCTTCTATCTTATTTTCAGATCCAATAGCTGCATAATGTTTAAAGTTCCGCAAATGAACCGCTTTTTTAATGGTAATGTAGTATCAATTTACATATTTTTATGTCCCAAAACAATATTTTTTCGGAGTTTCTAAATCATTATCTAAGACTTCATTGATAACGACATATCTTCTGGCTTCGGTTTAGATATAACCGCATTCCTACTTGTCGTCTGTAAATACTTACTCATATTTACCATTAACGAATTCCATAAAAATATATGAATGTATTAATTAAATTTTTTGAGTTCTTGACTGTTATCGTAATGCCCATCAGAATATTTGCTGTTGAACTGACTGTAATTGAAGAGCTATAAAAGTAAAAACAACAAAGTGTTGCATACGGTTCAGTACATTTAAAAAAATAAATGATTGGGTGCATCTCGGGTCATAATCACATGATGTGTTATTTAACGAAAGTATAACTAAAACGTATAGTGGCTGTAAGTGTATGAATTAATTTTAAATTTTAAAAAATATATAAACTAGATCTTAGACCAAAGTCTGCAATTAATTGATAATTCATAACATAACAAGAGCAATCAATGAACAATATCATTTAGAAACTCGAATAACATATAATTAATTACAAGAAAATATACTTATTAAAAGTTAAGTAGGCTGTTGTGGCTGTAGGCAGACGAGAAAACTGTTTAATAGAGTGTAGCACCGTGAAAAAAAAAGTGAAGATTAATTAATTCCATGCAATTATACGAGTAAAGATGCACCGAGAAAGCGGTTACGGTGCGTCGGCGTGCGGTATGCGGATTGTTTTTCGTAGTCATTTCGTGCAATTAATTTATGTATGAATGATTCGATGAATAATTTTTTTGTACTAGAACCAGAACGGGCTGGAATTATTATTCATTTTTTATATTCAATCTCAAAGTCGTGAAGTGAATTTCAATTTTCACGATTGCTTACAACAAAAGTTCAAAATAGTTTCCAAAAATTACCGAGCATGTAATTTGAGAAAATGCTGAAGTAAAAATTATTGAAATAAGCCGTAGAAATTTCGTATAAAAATATAACCAAATCATACGAGTATTGTAATTAAATAATAAAATAATGAAACTGAATTTTAATATCCTAACATTAAGAAGAATGCAGTTCTTAAACCTTTAAATGGTTTATGAAATTTTCTAGATCATTGTTCCTTCAATCTAATTATACTGTTCTAATGTGTTATAATTAATTTACGAATTTTTGTATGTAAAAAGAACTAATTTTAACAGTTATTTATATGAATATGATCGACTTTGTTAACAAAACGAACACAACGACAAGCAATTTTAAATATAACTTTATAATCTTGAAATTGATTACACCATATTATTTTACTAAAATGTACCTAAAAACGTACTTCTGGTCATATTTATTATATTGAACTAATAATTAAAACACAATTATTATCATCATACAACCAAATAACTAGAGTCAGTAATGTTTGTCAAATTTAGGCAAGTTTGTAATTTGCTAACGGACACTTCAATTACGGCAACATTAATGACTTCTCTAATGCATACAGTGAATAACAATGGTTCAGTGTCAGTTGCTTTTGCATTATCTCATGTCAACCGTGTATTATTATGTCATTACAATTCATTGTTATGATGCAATCAATCTATTCATCTCAATCATCACTATTAACTATTAAAATTAGTTAATTTATTCGACATTGTTCATCTTCTTTGATAACTTATAAGTAATCTAGTTATTTCACCAAGTTAAGAAAGTGATGTATTTTTTGCGAAAAATTTTAAGCTTCTTGGTTATTACTAGATTTTAAGAATAATTATTTACGTCCAAAATGATTCTTACTAGTCTCCGAATAGCTAGACTAGTTTGAAAACTTTCAAATTATGGAGTTAGTGGGGAATGCAAATTAACGAAAGAATATAATAAATATAAATAAAATCCTGGTAGTGTTGGTGAATTTATTAGGACAGAAATCTACTACCAAAGCCGTGGTACAAATTATGGATTTTTTTTTATTATTCCCAGCGGCCTAACAAACAATATTTTACTAAAAATCTCAGCGATATTGTAAAAGTATACTTTTTCACAATTCATCCAATACTATAATCTATAATATACAATATATATACTACATATTTATATATATATACATATATACTATAATCAGATATATAATTTCAATTTAAATATTTGCCAAATATCTTTACATATTACTATCGTTACCATCCACCGTACAATTGTGAGAAATTGTTAAATTCAGTATTAAATAATTTCGTAGACAATGATCTGTGTTTAATCTTTGTATACCATCTTTAGCCATTTATTTCTTAACGATATCATAACATGTAATTTTAAGATTTCATTACCTGAACGGTGTGTGTTTGCATGAATCCAATGATTTTGTCCATAATAAGTTTGTCCAATGAGCTCTCATCGAGACCTCTCGGAACCGCTTCTTCAACTTCCACGTCATTGATCTTCGCATCCTTATCTTTGGTTATAGTTACACCATTCAGAACTGACAGCTCCTCACTTTTCGACAATCTCGTAAGAGCTTTAGCCAGTTTCTGTTTAAGGCAATGCGAGATGTCACTGTCGCTACAGTCCCTGTAGGTTTCATAAGCAACCTTTAGATTCCCTAAAATGTTGTCATCTGAACTCCGGCCTTCGCTTAATTTGTTTTGTGAGGTGCCCGATGTCCTTGCGCTGACCGCTACCGCCAATGTCAGGATGATGAGGTAATGTGACACCATTTTGAAGCGGTTCTCACTTAGATGACGATATGGGCACTGGTTAAAATGTAGAACACTTGAAGCGTTTATATGCGTTTAGTTTCATGCTACAGTGGACACTACCAAGAGGGATAGATCGATGCATTTATGATGTTTTGCGGATAGTTGGGAATAGAAGTATTTAGAATTTATAAGTTCGTTTGCTCGTTTCAAAGTAGGGACATTTATGAATCAAATACGCATTAATTTTGTAGAAGCGTTTGTATTATTAGTAGCATGTAAGGAACTAATCAAAAATCAGCAAACTAGCTTAGAAACCTTCAAATGAACTACTTCTAGAATAAAAAAACCCATTAAAAATCAAACTTTAAAATCGATGATATTATAATATATTTAATCAAACCACCTATCCATATACCATCTGTTGTTGGTCGCAGACTTTGTCATTATTACGCCCATGGCCTCGCTCTAGTAATCAATTGACATTGACAATGATATTGTACGGAAATATTTCCAACAATATTTATTATGATCTCATCTTTCCACTACTACGATATTGAATTTAATCATCGTCTTTTTTTGATATGAAACATCTATAGGCGGAGGGTAAATCTGATTGTCCGTGTGGTGACGCAAAAGGCAAACATGGCACTATTAACGAAATACTCGAAAACATTTGCAACCCTGTCTTGTAGGCCATTTATTCTACTAGTGTTACTTGGCACACGCCGACGGCCTAGCGCCCTTTGATAAATGTAGCGAAATACGCCGCGCCAGCGCCTAGTTGAATTTTTGTATTTTGTATATAATAAAAATGAATTGTAATGTAATAAAATAAATAAACAGTCATTATTTTATGGAACTAATTTGTAATTTTTTAGCTTTATCGTTTCATTACGCCATATGTTTTCTTCTTTTATGCATGTAACTTATACAAAACAATTTTAATGTTTCACATCTGCCAAGCGTCTCGTGACTCAATTATGTAACGTACGTACATAAATTTAGTACCCCACTCATATGAAGATGAGACTTCGGTATCAAAAAGTGTATAAATAACTCAATGGTTTTCACTTTTCATTATGGGAAACTTAAGGGCCACACCATTTACCATTTACGAATTTATTGGCGTATTTTTATTAAATAACGTACATTCATCTCAATTTTTTGTTTTTTTTTTTTCATTTTTTTTATCCGAGGAATATAAAATAGGATGCCGTATAATTAAAAAAAATGTTGCCTTAAATTAATCTCAGATTGTGACGTAACTTGTTTATTTTTTGTACCTAATGTATAGTGATGAAATACTGGTGATGAAATACTAAGCCGTGAACCCAAGAAGTTTTGGAATCTTTAACTAAATCATTTGAAAACAAATAAGATCGCCTGTTTATATATATTGTGGAAACTTAAGTTTATTTTAGTTTAAAGTACCTGGGCGACCGAGCCTAGCTCGGTTCTTTAAAAACATTTTTGATTGAAATCTTAGTAAAAAAAAATTTTGTCTGAATTATATCTAGCTAGATCAATTTATCGTCCCCGAAACTACCTACATACTAAATTTCACGGAAATAGATGACGCCATTTCCGAGATCATGAATATATACAAAAATAAAAATATACAAGAATTGCTCGTTTAAAGGTATTAGATAGATATTTAAACTTCACTATTTGTTCCTTGTGTATATAGATATAAAATTATTTTTTTAACTAACACTTCTCTTCATAGCTGTACAATACGTGTGCTGACTAGATATTAATATCAGAGTTTAACGGTAATACGAAAAAATACTGTAAATTTATATAAAATGGTGTTGGTACATCAGTTCAATAGATTCTAGCACCCCACCAATGTATGAACGTGTCGTGAAAGTTGGTAAGCGTTTTAATGGATAAGGTTTCTATATTATTCTATACACTATAACTTGTCACTAGATGGCGTCAGATTGTACTCTTCTTTCGCTTTTAAATATTCTACGTTTTTTTTTTTTTTTTAAACAAGTCTTCTAGTAAATTATTACTGCCATTGTCGCGTAGTCAATAATATCACAAGCGTCGTGCGATCATTTCAATATTAAGCATCGTGTGAATCAATATTCTAACACGATGGTGGATCCCTTGCTAGAACCTTCCAGGGAGTTTTTGTGGCATCTCAGAATTTTATGCTCCGTGGTATTATTTTCCATTCAATTCACTTATGCACAACAAACTAACTATATTACGTAAAACACCACTAAATTTACACAATATAGAGTCAAATGACACATGATTATGAATAAAATATAAAATCCACTACATGACACACTAAAATCCCGCCAAAAACTCCAAATAGGTAATTATAATACAAGTCTCTTGCGATCTTCAAATGACCTAACAAGATGATGGCCGTCCTGTTACAACTTTCCATGGTGTTTTTGTGGTAAATCAGAATCCATTCTTCGTGGTATTATTTCCCATCAACTACACTTGTGCCCAATGACCAAACTAGATCCCGATTAGGCCTCCCACGGCAGCGGCTCAAGCCTAGGTACGATCCCTCGGCAGGGAGCCCTTGAGTGCAATGCTTGCGCGATACGGTGACACGCAAATATACATCACCGCTACAACACTACACGATCAGCCCCACACACGTGCACGCCTACATGCTTACACATGAAAGTGGAAGGGTTTACTTTTTTTTCCCTTATCGAACTGAAAACTCTCAATTTTCGATAATAAATATATGGAGGAGTTGTTGAGGCGTGTATGCTTGGTACACATATACGTTTCAACAACTCATACATATATGAATAATTAGCTAGGTTAGCTAAGATAGGTCGCGATTTTGCATGCAACAGGCAACAGCCAAGCCGAGGTGTGACGTGCACTCTTGAGCTGGTTGCCATAATAAAATCGGCTGAGTGCCTTAAGCGCTCGCCTTAGTAGTCCGGTGAAGCTCTTAAGACCTTGCTGAGTCAATAAGGTAGTCATTTCGAAAAAAAAAACAAACTAGATTACGTAAAACACCACCAATATTGCAAAATATAGAGCCAAATAACATATTATTGTGAATATATCTATACTAATGTTATAAAGTTGGAAGGCTTATTTGATTGTTTGGTTGAACGCGCTGATCTCAATTACTGGTCAATACGTCACGAGCCCATAAGTTTTTCCCTACCAAAAATCGCTAAACGCGCTTAATAAAGTCTCCAGTTATGTATGTTATGTTTCAACGGAGTGAGGACTTCTTTAAAAAATAAGTATTTTCGTGTGTCATATACTTATATAAAACCTACATTTACACATTAGTGCCCCCGCCAAGTCGACCAAAAAAGCAGCATGGCCGCACCATCCTTTTCTCGAAGCAATTCAAGCCATTTTCAACTCCTGTAACTACCATGTGGATAAATCTAGAAACCTGAATTTAGTATCCAAGCAATTTTAACGAGTAGTTTAAGTATTACAAATAGTCAAAATTTCATAATTTTGTCATTCACTGACTGACCGATCAAAACTCTAAAACACTTCTAGCAGACATAGAAGCTTCAAATATATAAGACAATTAAGAGTTTAGTGTATAAATCAAGGCAAATTAAACTATCTAAACAATCTAAATTCTGTAGGGGTAAAGCCACGCTAAAGGTATTGTGGGCTTCGTCATGAATGGATCGGCTCGCCCGGAGTAGTACCCTCATAGAAAACCGTCCTGATGTAACAGTGCATTGTGCACATTGTTGCGTTTCGTTCGGTGAGTGAGAGCGCAGGAGACCCATCTTATCTACCCTACCCTCTCCTCTCCCACTCCCAAATTACTCCGTTCCCCCCAAACACAGGCTGGCAACGCACTTGCTTCTCCTCTGGTGTTACTAGTGTCTATGGACGGCGGTGATTACTTTACATCAGGTGACCCGACTATTCGTTTGCCTATTATGACATAAAAAACAGCCTTATTTAATACAAGACTCTGCACGCGACTTCGTTCGGGTGAAATAATTACTTTGGGCTAAAGCTAACACGCAGCGGAATTTCTCGAGAGGAAAAACCTCGATTTTTAAACATTCTTCATTGGTGCTTCGCTCTTATTGGTGTTAGCGTGATAATATATATAAAGCTATAACCATTCTCGATAAATTAGCTATATAACATTGAAAGAATTTTTCAAATCGGAACAGTAGTTCCTGAGATTACCCTCTACAACGTCGCAAACTCACAAACTTTACCTCTTTATAATATTAGTATATATAGATGATATGTTTTATGTTTGCGATACATTGTGTTTTCATTTGATGACCAAGTCAAGCTATTTGATTTAAAACATAAAAGATTTTTCATATTGATATGGTGACTAATGTTGTTAGGTTAGTTAATAACGTAATAACTTAAGATACAAAGTCTAGGGACTTAATAAAGTAACCGAATTGGTATTAGATGGATCTCACAACTTTTTACGCTAGAAGAAATGAGTTGCGAGACTTTGTTTTTAATGGCATACACATTTTAAAGTAATCAGTGTTGTTTGTGAATTCGTGTATTAATAGTGATATTAAAATTTAGTTTAGATCGTGCCTTTACAAACGTCCTAACGGGGCTAGGAATACTATGTTTTACAGTTAAGACACGTTCGACACTAACTGTCACTGTCTATTGACCATTCAGTCTTATCTTAAAGTTTATTACTTTCTTTAGACCAAGTATTATATGGCTTTGCTTACCTGGAAGTTTATAAATAAACTAATATATAAAAATACATGTACCAAATTAGCTATCCGCCCCGGCTTTGTACGTCTGCAGTAACGAGAGTGACAAGTTTTAGATGTGGTAGAGCCACGCTCACGATATTTCAATATGAATGTCTCGGCTCACCCGGGGTAGTACCACCCTCTCACAGAAAACCAACGTGAAGTACTTGCATTGTTGTGTTTCGTTCGGTCAGTGAGAGCGTCTGAGGCCCATGTCCCCTCTCTCCCCTGCCCCACTTGTCTCCCCGTTACTCCCTTCTCTCCTCTGCGTTCCCTCCCCAAACACAAGCTGGCAGCGTACTTGCGACTCTTGTGTGGTGTTGCTAGTGTCTATGGACGGCGGTGATCACTTAACATCAGGTGACTCACCTGTTCGTCTACCTCTTATGATATAAAAAAAACAAAATGAGACAAAAACTTTTCTTTAGAGCAGGGATTCTCAAACAGGGTGCCGTAGAATAGTCATTAGCATGCTGCCTAATTTATATTTATTCACTAAACAAATACAAACCAATATTGGATGCTACCTCAGATATATGCATACAATTGTCAGACATAATACCAAACTATAAAACAATTTTGGGGTGTAAGGAGTGTGGTGCATGTGGTGCACCCTGCTGATCAACGAACGAGGCTATGCCGATAATGGGGTGATAGGGTTTTACAGCCCGACTGGGTCGCAACCACCATGTATATGGTGAAAAAGCCCATCATAGTGACTCGCTTCTGCGTGTCGCGTTTCGGGATCAGCC
The DNA here is from genome assembly GCA_014332785.1 of Antheraea mylitta. Lineage (NCBI taxonomy): Eukaryota > Metazoa > Arthropoda > Insecta > Lepidoptera > Saturniidae > Antheraea > Antheraea mylitta. Next base: position 1,135,200 of record JACEII010000143.1, on the reverse strand, counting down.
TGTGCATATCTAGTACCGGGCGACTTTCTTCATTATGGCCGGCATGACAGCGGCGACCGGCGATGGATAATCTGTCTCACGGTGGTTGCCGATGTTTTTGGATTGTACTATACTTACCATCAGGCATAGTGCAGTCACTTTATCGTGCTTGAATAAAAAAAAAAAAACTATTCATAAAACGGTACAACAATTTCATTTTTTATATTAAAACTTTAAGCTAAGAAAAATGTGTTTCAATTATATTACACATTTAAAAAAAAAGTTCTTTTACAAATTTCAGTATTGATTTGTAGCGATGTAATTAATACGGGGTTCCATAAAATAAAAGATATTCTGTTGGTATTCCGTTATCTGTAAAGTTTAGGAACCCCTGCTTTAAAATACAGCCATGTAATTTAACCAAATAAACTGAACGTTATCCAGTTACATTTTTAATACCTCTCTACGGTCTTCTGTCTAACTGACACATTTTTTCATATGAAGATTTGACCCAAATAATTCACTTCTTCACAAATTTCTTTTCACGTAAACTTTGTCCTGAACATTACAAACAAAACAATAAAAGAAACAGTCAAATAGCTATAGTCGTTTTTAATTAATTCGCTTACATACGTTCGGCAACCGATTTTGATTTATAAAGATTGTTATATCATTATAGAGCTTCGAAATATAATTGAGTATAGAAATTCGATACACATATGAACACACCCACTTGTATAATGTTAAAAAAGACAGAGTGAAAATCGCGTGGAAGAAGAAAGGCAAAAGAGCATAATACGTTTTCTATACGTACCTATTTCTGAGTGTTAGCACCGCAAGTCACAGGGAATATCGTTCCAAAAAAGATAGTTATGTTAAAGTTACTCGAAAAATGGTACATATTTTAATGCAGTACATTTATAAATGCATTATTACTAGTGGGCGCCCAGTGGTCGATATTCGACCATAGTTATTTGATTTTTTAAAGTTTGAACTTTGTTAGGGTTCTTTTGTCTTCTATAATCAAAGGTTTTCATCATGGCTACTCAATTATTTACCATTAGCCATGATATTTAATTATATAAACATAACAAAAAATCTATGTGTAAATGAAAATTGAAAATAAATATTAATTTAAAACAAAAATCACGTGGTAAGGCTCTCAAATTTTAAGCAAATCTAACTTTACGAAAAGAAAGAAATTTATCGCAACCCATGAGACAATTTTAAATTAATTTTACACGACACCATGGGTGGCTGGTATTTCTAGGTGATATTGAATTAAATGTGGCCTTTAATTATGAGAAATAGTGATATGCCCAGTATCATCCTTTGGAAAAGTAATGGATCCATATAAATCTCCTTATATAAAAAGCCAGTGTCATAATATTTGTCAACGATGAACTCCGAAACTACTTAACCGGTGTTCACGGCAGTTGGTATTTATGTATAATTTGGTTCAACTTGAGAGATAATATAATTTATATTTCGATTAATGGCCTCTATATTTTTTAATTACAAATCAAATGATTGTCAATATTGATTATTGTTATTAATTGTAAGTGTGTTTCATCAGTATCAAACAGATGGCGCTCTAAACAAGTTTGTTGACAGAAAACTGTAGGACCGATATGATATGATATGATGATGTTGTAGATGTCTCATAAATGGCGCCAGGGTTTAATTTTGAATTTCTTTTTCAACTCCAATTTAATGTAATAAATAACTGAGCCACAGCAACCCGTGGCCGGGTCAGATAGTAAGTTTTATAACAGCTGCTTTGTAATTATAGCACAACGTGTAATTGGTTTGGAATTGCTATTCCGGTGAAGCTGTTAAGACCTTGCTAGGTCAATAGCGTTGAGGGCGTTGAGAGCCCACACCTGTCGGGGAAGCAAACACAGTCCCTGCTCCCCCGCCAATAAGGTATATGAGGGCACCATGGGGTTTTAGTCCGTGCAAATCGGACATAACTCATCCTCAGCTGCCCCACGGGATGAGTATCTGTTAGGGATCTCCCCGTGTTAAAAAAAAGGTCAATAGCATATTCAATTCGAGAAAAAAAAAGAAAAAAGAGGTTGGGAATAAAATAACGGGGCACGAAATTTTGTCCTTAAATTAATAAAAATAATATATTCATTTTTATTTGACTATATATTGGGACTTCTAGTAAAAGACATTTTAAAATGTTAACATTTCTGAAAAAGTAATTATGATCCTTTCATAAAAAGCTTACACATTTAACATAAATAAATTGTTGTTGACTGAATATTATTTTATAAAAAAATAAAGACTCTTGATTTCAATATCTAAAGTCTCAACATTATTTGTTGTAAAAAGTAATCAGTTACAAGTAAAAGTAACACGCAAATTGGATGCGTGTATTCAAAAATGCTTATAAACAATTCGATGTCCGTGAATATGGCAAAATTGTTCATACAGTTTATGTTAAATTGTTCTAGCAATTTATTTCAAAATGGACATGTTTTATTGATTACATGATAACTGATATTGATAATTTATTAACTACTGGTTTCTGCCTGCGACTTAGTCCGCGGGGTACAGTAACATGCAGCGGAAGCTCTCAAAAGGAAAAAATACCCGATTTGAAAAAAATCTTCATTGGTGCTTCGCTCCTATTGGTCTAAGCGTGATTGTATATAGCGTATAACCTTCTTTGATAACTGATGACTATTTTTTTCAAATCGGACTAGTAGTCCCTACAACCTCACAAACTTTACATTTTTATAATATTAATAATATAACGCATTTCTAATTCTATGGTGAAGTTTATATAAGATCTCGAGAAATCAAACACTAATACAGTAATGTAATTAATTTATGTGTATAAACTATAATGTTTTGATCGATGATCCTAAACAAATTACCCTTATCCTGACTAATATTTTAAATGAGAATGTGTGTTTGTTTGTTAAACTTTTATGCCTTAACTGATCATCATTAAATGTTACATACATATTATCAAGAGCACAGGAAAAGGTACCATATGTCAAAAAAAAAGTTCGGTACATTTATTCATATACTTCGCTAAAATATGGACCATTTTTCAAGTAACTCTCAGGCAACCATATTTTTGGAACGAGACTCCCAAACGAGGCTTACGGTAGGAATTAACTGACAGAAATAATCACATATGTAAAATATTGGATTTTTTCTCTTTCTTCTTTCACGCAATTTTCACTCTCTGTCTCTTTTAATAGCTTAAAACTACATTAATGCGAACAAAGCCACGAGCAAAAGCAAGCATTTAATAATATAAATAACAAGAAACTGAATATTGGAACACGAATATTCTTTAGAATTAACAATCAGTCTTAAAATAAAATAGCCTATGTCACCCGCTGTCATTTCACTTACCTTCCATTGATATTTGCATCATAATCGGTCCAGTCCTTTCGGAGATTACCCAGAACAAACAGATAGACAGACAAAAATTTAAAAAAATTGCATTTTTGTTATCTGTAGCGTGTATACTTTCATATACAAACAGTAAAAATTTATTTTAATATATGTATAGATTTATATTACGGTATAATTCATAGAAGGAAATTAAATGGCACACAAAATAAGGTGAGAATATATACTCAAGAACACTGCGAGCGGGCCGGGTAATATGGCGTGGGTTACGGGGAGCTGGTTGACCGTCCTATGAGAGTTGAACATGACAAATTTCGTGTAATAAAGAATTAAATGAGTATCACCAGTTTAACGCACAACCAATATGAAGCATATTAAAAAAAAATTCGTTACTATGTAGGACACGCTAACAATGCTCATACATTGAAATTAACAAATCAAATGAAAACAAAAAATGCATTTCAATATGCGTGTTAGTTGCTTATTGGTAGTCAATTACAAGCGATGGATACGAATGTATTAAATAATTGTAAGGAACACCACTCTTTAAAAGCTTAGATACATTTTAATCGCCTATAATATGTTTGGATTCATATCTTCCTGGTACATTTTTTAAGTAGAAGGTGGTAGAGCCACGCTGAAGCTATTACTGGCTTCAGCATGAATGGGTTGGCTCGTCCAGGGTAGTACCACCCTCTCATAGAAAACCGACGTGATGGAACAGTGCTTGCATTGATCCGTTTCGTTGGGTCAGTGAGAGCACCGGAGGGGACTCTCCTTTCCCTCCCCTTTTCCCTTCCTCTCCCCCTCTCCCCCAATACAGGCTGGCAACGCACTTGCGACTCCCCAGGTGTTGCAAGTGTCTATGGATGGTGGTGATCACTTAAGATTAGGTGAGCCACCTATTCGTTTGCCTCCTATGATATAAAAATAAAGTTACACTGGCTTTTAGTAGTAGTTAACTGGTAGGAATCGTCACGTAAGGAAAAAGCGTTACGCTGGTGTCTCTCTCTCTCTACGATTTTCTTTCCCTGTTTATCTCTATTGTATACATACCTTGTGTGTGTGCGTGTCAAAGTATCGAAATTCAAGCAGAACTGCATACTGAACGTGTGTAGTATCGCCTTAGTAGTCCGGTGAAGCTGTTAAGACCTTGCTAGTACAATAGCATAGTCAGTTCGAAAAAAAAAAATGTTATTAAAACTAATTATTTTCCTTAGCACTTTTCTGTAATTCACGGTTTTTATAGAATTTTTTAAACTGAATATTATCCAAAACTAAACTTTGTAATTTATTTCCTAACTTTACATTATTTTAAAATATGTAAAAATATATTATACAAAGAGAGACATGATGAAAGTATCTAATTATAAACAACCTAAATCTTCATATCGTATTAGTTTGGAAAATTGCAGAAAAAGCTTAAGGAACTTCGTTCCTGATGAAGGTCTCTGGACCACATATGCGTTTTTTTATGTGAAACATCTATAGGTGAGAGTAAATTTAATTGTTGGTGTGGTGAGACGTGGCGACACAAAACACGAACTTATGCACTATTACGAAATACTTAAAAACATTTGCAATACTATCTGTATAAACATAAGATTCAAATTATTTTGTCGAACCCTCATATTACTAGTGTTACGGGAAACGCGCCAACGACCTAGTGTCCTTTCAAATCGGTCGCAGGAAGCCTTAAGCGAACGACCCGATCCCCCGAGGAACGACGAAAAAGACGCCCTCATAAAAGTGGAACAGCCCGGATCAGAAGCCGAGAAGGCATGCATAGCGTATCTCAACAAGATTTTCATCTGAGTACGCTATACACCCGCAGCCCGGCCTCGTAGGTGGCCCGTTACAAGTCAACGAATACACAAAGACGACCAGAAGAGACGCAAGAAAGGCTCTTTCACCTACTATGTTTCTTCTGCATATCAATGATATGTTGCTTTTAGGCCATATTCATAGCTATGCAGACGATAGCACCATCCATGGGTGCTATTACAGCAAGCCTTCTTGCGGTCGGGTGAAGACAGATAAGAGACGGCAGGAACTTGTCATTGAGCTCGACCGGTCCTTGCGGCTCATATCAACATGGGGGGCAAGTAATTTGGTCGAGTTTAATGCTAACAAAACACAGGTGTGCGCGTTTACCTGCAAAACATTTCCATTTACCTCTCTTCCTACTCTCCAGAATGTCTCGGTCGCAATGCGAGACAGTCTCAATATCTTAGGTATAGACATTCGCAGCGACCTTAATCTCAGGGATTACATTGGAAGCATAATCTCCACTACATCTCGGAGACTCGGAATCCTGAACAGGGTGCAGCGGTTTTTCACGCCTGATCTGCTATACCTCCTTTATAAGGCACAAGTTCGGCCTTGCGTGGAATACTATTCGCATCTCTGGTACGGTTCCGCCAAATACCTACTAGATGCGCTGAATAGGTTGCAGAGACGAGCTGTCCACATTGTTAATGATGCATACATTACACAGTTTATAGAGTCGCTTCAGTTGCGCAGAGATATTGCCTCACTGAGCGTGTTCTACCGTCTGTATCATGGCGAATGTTCTGCAGAGTTATTTAACTTAATCCCTTCCTTTCCTTTTCATAACCGAACCACTCGCACTGAGCTTCGGAGCCATAGTTTTACGGTAAATCCTATCTGGGCACGAACTAAAAAGTTCGCAACTTCTTATCTTTGCCGTACCGTGAAGCTGTGGAACAATCTCCCGGCTAGTGTGTTCCTTTCTTCCTATAGCATGGGGTCCTTCAAGCGTAACGTGAAGAGACATTTACGCAAACCGGCATGACAATGGTGTCCGCCGAGGGATGGCGTGTCTCTCGGTGGTCGCCATTGTTTTTGGATTGTACTGTGCTCACCATTATGCACAGTGCAGTCACTTTGCTGTGGTACAATAAAAAAAAAAATAGAAAGGCGTCCAAATGACACGCCCTTACTTAAGGGCGGCGCTACATGCTTCCACAAGAGGGGACACCCTGATACGGATTCCCCGCACCCCTCCAGAGGGGAGCGAGAAGATTACGATGGATGGATGGATGGCAACCTCTTCCGATATTAACTTAGAATGTAGCCTAAGATGGTAACACGTAAGCCAGAGGGAATTAGCTCTCGAGTGTCGTTGCTAGAACACGCTTACGGATGATTGGCTACAGATTTTCAATTTAAGCGTGGGAGCTAGCTAGATAGGTATTAGAAAAAAAAATAAAACCAGTCATAAGGACTGCTGACAGATGTGAAAACTCATAACAATTAAATAACTATGTTCTCTCTTGTATTTTTAAATTAGAAATAGTATTAATTATTTAAATTCCATAATGTATATCGAAATTATTAACATTTTGAGTTTTCACATTTATTAGTACACGGAGCAATTATTATATACATTGTTATAAAGTTTATCAATGACACAAACTTATAACGGGCTGCAAAGTATCAATGTTACATGTACTCAGGTCTGTTTTTTTTCGAACTGACTACGCTATTGACCTAGCAAGGTCTTAACAGCTTCACCAGACTACAAAGGCGAGCGCTTAAGATACTTAGCTGTTTATATTTGGGCAAATAGCTCAAGGGTATACGGCACACCTCGGCTTGGGCTGTTCCATGATACATGCAATTCGCGACCTATCTGAGCTAACCTGCGGATGGTCGCTTTGTCCTAAGCTAAACTACATTTCCATCTATGTGTCGATCTTATAGACTTTAAACGAGGAATACTTGTATAGTTATATACATTCAAGATCTCGGAAATGGTGTCAGCGATTTCTGTGAAACTTAGGTTGTTTCGGAGGCAATAAATCGATCTAGCTAGATATCATTAATAGAAAACTTTTTTATCTGAGTTTTCAGGCAATGAAAAGTATAGCTAGAATATATAGGTAAATTTCGCCGTCGCTGTGAAAACAAAAATAACTCAGATGGAAATAAGCTGCTTCGAAAATCCGTCTAACTCCAGTTCGAATCCGAGTGACAACAAAAGAGATATCTTTTTTAATATTTTTTTTAAAATGAAAATGATAATTTTATGTGGCAAACCTAACAGTTTATTTTAATTTAAAAATGTGTTTTAAAAACGGTTCTTTACCTAGCTTAGGTAGCTAGGTAGTTCATACTTATTTGAGTTATTGAAATACATATGTGTACTAAGCATACATACCTCGACAACTCTTATATGTACTTTGTGTCGGATAATTTTTCTAAGACTATTTTAGTTCGATAAGGGAATGTACACAGGTCGTCTATACTACGCGTCGTTAACCTGACGCAAGCCGCGCAATAGCAATGCAGTCGGTCACGGTCACTAGCATGTCATGACGCGAAATTATTACTTTATCTCCTGCTAAAAATACCGCACAAAACTCCTAAAGAAGTTTTTTTTTATATCATATAGGAGGCAAACGAACAGACGGGTCATCTGATGTTAAGTGATCACCGCCGTCCATAGAAACTCGCAACACCAGTGGAGTCGCAAGTGCGTTGCCAGCCTGTGTATTGAGGGGAAAGACTAAGGGGGAGATGAGGAGGGAAGTGGAGTTGGTCCTCCAACACTCTCACTGACCAAACGAAACGCAACAATGCAAGCACTATTACTTCACGTCGGTTTTTTGTAGGTCGGGTAGTGCTACCCCGGACGAGCCAACCCATTCATGCTGAAACCAATAATAGCTTCAGCGTGGCTCTACCACCTACTAAAGTTTCCACTTCAAAAACCATGCCTTGTAATACCTCCAATTACTTTCGTAGAATACTACAAAAATGTATGAATGAAGGAGTCAGACAATGTGACACAGTAGTGTTAATTTACAACAATTTGCTGTTTCCGAAGACGATGTAATATTGTTGTGCAATCAATTAGACCGCTGTTGTTGTATTATTAATTTTACTATTGCGCAAACTTGTCAAAGTTATGCGAGAGAGTGAAAGTTATTAGTAACAGGACACTGAATTTAGCTGTCCTCATTAAGACTACAAAATTATAAAGAGGTAAAGTTTGTGAGTTGTGACGTCATAGGCAGTAAAATCAGAAACTACTAGTCTGATTTGTAAAATTATTTCATTGTTATATAGCTCATTTATTGAGGAAGATTGTATTATTTTCAATCATTTTAAATCGCAACGCATATTCATAGGAGTTATGTAGATGATGTTATGGTTTTGCTTTACAATTTTTAGCACCTTCTCGTTAAAAATAACTTTAAGATTATTTTTATTTTATCGTATAGCTAAATATTGTATTCATTTTTAATATAGTCGTTTGATTGATTACTTTATTTGTCGCTGCGAGGTTCAATTTATGTGGAACAATGCAGCAGCCAAAAATGTGTTCCTCTCTAGCACCACCGAGAATCAAGTGCAAAAAAATCAGAAGTATACTTCCTGCGGACGAGAGTAACATCAACCCCTCATTATTTATACTAAAATAATATTATAAGAAGGCAAAGTTTGTCACTTTGTGACGTTGTACGGGGTAATCTCGAGAACTACTAGTCCGATTTGAAAAATTCTTTCAATGTTATATAGCACATTTATCGAGGATGGTTATAGGCTATATATCATCACACTAAGATTAACAGGAGCGGAGCACCAACGAAGAATGTTAAAAATCGGGGATTTTTTCCTCTTGAAAGCTTCCGCTGCGTATTAGCGTTAGCCCAAAGTAACTATTTCACGCGAACGAAGTCGCGGGCAAAAGCTAGTTACTTATATATCGAGGATAGGTAAATTCACAAATTTAAGAGTTCCGTCTAAATCCAATAATTAACCTATTGACACACATATATCAAACAAATCATCTTTAAAAAATACTTATGACCATTAATCTAAAACAAAATACTTCAAAGGTTACGGAATTATTGGCAGACATGAGAACCGCATTTCTAAAAACGGTTCATGGTTTTACGGTATCCTAAATATTTGTGTCAACTGTCAAACACACCCACGACATCCTTTTCTACAAAAAAAATGATGAACAAATTTCTCTTCACACATACTCCTGTGTCCGGTTTACATCGTACGCTTTTCCTTTAAGGTATATAAAGGCATGTATTTCAAATTGTTCTATTTTATATTAAAAATGCAGTCAAATTTCACCTTTATGACCTAACTTTAATACCTTTATAATCAAAATGTCAAGTAACGGAACTGCAAAGCTAAATTTGTATTCCATATACTCATACAACTGACAAGGCAAATACCTGTTATAAAGAGCTATTTGCCAGTCAATTATAAACCTACTTACATTCAAATATGACCGGATATCAAACGAAGGTATGTATAATAAGGCTCAAGGTGTATTGTGAACCGTAGATGTGATTTACTAACGCAAACTAATCGTAGTTTCACATGAAAACTTTATTTATGCAAATGTGTTACTTTCCTCTATTGTTTTAAGATTCAAATTTGATACAAAGGAGGATAATTAAACGCAAACTGTGAAAGGATGTGGGAGGAAAAGTGGTAGGGAAGATGACATAAAAACATTAGATACAGAAAGCCAGTGACCCTTAGGCGACAACGGAGAAAGAATCAGATAGAATAACTAATCTACACTTAGAAATACATAGTAAAAGTATTTTTATTGTTAAATTAATTGCAAAATATATGCAAAATTAGCGATAACTTTTTATACTTTATGGAGTCTACGTTCCACTATGTTCTCATCTAAAGAAATTTGTCCAGATGTTGAAGCAGATCTTTAGATGCTTCTCCCTGGCATCAAACCACTAGCCCTTAAATTTTAAGGAGCACTCGTGTTCCTTGCGTCTTTCACCAGTTTGTCAAAGGGTATCACCATTTCCAAACCCTCTGATCGCAAGACTGATGAGGGGCCGACACCCACCGGATCGAGGTAATGAAATACATAGGCCTCGCCTACCGATGCGACTCCCATATTATGTCAGGGGCGATCTAACACCCATTCCCCCTTGAAAGGTTTAAAATCTTGACCCTTCAGACCACAGTCGGGCCCCTTTCGAGGGATACATTTAGTCCGTGAAAATAGGATATAAACTCACATAACCCACTGTCACCTATCCGGCGGGAGGAAAAAAAGGTACCTCCTTCCTGGCCAAAGGGTATGTGAAGATCATCATAGGGTTTTTAGTCAGTAAGAAAGTTTTCGAACAAACCTTGCCCGTGATCTGGGGGTTAATTTCGCTCCCGCACATCCGATTAGGCCTCCCACGGCAGCGGCTCAAGCCTAGGTTCGATCCTCCCTCGGTAGGGAGCCTTTGAGTGCGTTGCTTGCGCGATACGGTGACACACAAATATACATCACTGCTACAACACTACACGATCACCCCCACACACGTGCACGGCTACACGCTTACACATGAAAGTGAAAGGGTTTACTTTTTTTCCCCTATCGAACTGAAAAACTCTCAATTTTCCGATAATAAATATATGGAGGAGTTGTTGAGGCGTGTATGCTTGGTACACATATACGTTTCAACAACTCATATATATATGAATAGTTAGCTAGGTTAGCTAAGATAGGTCGTGATTTTGCATGCAACAGGCAACAGCCAAGCCGAGGTGTGCGGTGCACCCTTGAGCAGGTCGCCAAAATAAAATCGGCTGAGTGCCTTAAACGCTCGCGTTAGTAGTCCGGTGAAGCTGTTAAGACCTTGCCGGGTCAATAGCGTAATCGTTTCGAAAAAAAACAAACCTCGACGCTTTTGTATGATTTCATTACACAAACTTTGTATCTCATCTCTGTCGTACGGCGATGTATTTTATGGATAACCATTGAACTTGTTATCTTTGAATTGAGGCATATTTATGACTATTGATTACAGAGATTAAAAATTATCGTTTGTCACTATTTATTTTAATACTAGCTGACCCGTGCAACTTCGTCTGCATCAAATTGATTATCACTGGTTTCAATTGTATTTTTAAACGCGAAATAATTTAATAAAACTGATACCCGATTACAACCACAACTACCGTTTCCAATTGTGAATCCAAACTATCCATGGACTCACTCAAAAATATACTCACATTTTATGTGATTTTTTTTATTAAGCCTAGAACCCGTTCGTAGCATCATCTACCAGGTTCAAATAAGATAAAAATTCACCTACATAAAACTAAATAGACATCTCTACCACTTACTTTATCATAAATATCTTCAACTTGTATTAAAACCTTTTTATAGTCCATTGTATGAAGAAAAATATATGAACACCGCGTCGAAACGTTAACTGTCACTTGCTTGTAACTATTGCCTAAGAGTTAGAAACTGTTTCGAAAACTAATTTTAAATATATTTCCAATATATTTTTATAAATAATCGCTGTACCACTCACAACATAGGACCTATCACCTTTTGGTAATTTATCTATGTTGATATGTTTCTATTGTAAATTATTCTACGTTGTTACACTGAATATTTGGCATTAAATTTATAACGTGTATTTGTCACACTTGATATTGGCGAAATTGCTTACATAGGCAGAGGCTATACCGGAAAGAATCGATCAAGCCTGTTTTATATATTATATTCATCCGAACAACGTCCGGTCTACCCAACTACCGGTAAACGTTGTGTTTATTTGTGCATATCGTACCTTAACAGACAAAAATATTGATTTTTAAATAATTTTAGGATGTTTTTTTTTCAATAACTTTGAAACGTTATTAAGATGGAATTATTATTGAAAGATATTTTTGTTATTGACAATAATCTGCTTGATGCTATTTTTTGGAAATAAAAATAAAAGTAATCTTAAACCATGTTGGAAAAACAGTAATTTTATTATTATTATATTTAGATATAGATAAGTACACATTTCATCTTTCACACTAATTCAGTTATTTACTCAATATTTAGACCGATTTATTGCTATAAAAATAATGTGTATAGAATATAGCTATAGCTATAGTTTAGTGCAGTACTGGCTGCACGATAAAGATAGCGATAATTGTGGCGTGAAGCGTAGGTTATTAACGCATATATTTAAGATGGCGTCAGTCCCAAGCCATACGTTTACGCTTACCATTGTTACACTGTACATGGTGAAAACTTAATATTAATAATATTTAATAAAATGAAATTTGTTCTTTGCTATGGAAAAAAATAATTGATTTAAAATTAATTATTTTTATTTATAAAATATATCAGCTGGTATATGATTGCTTATAAAAAAATTTCCTGCCTGTGATAAATTCATGTTTTTGCCTTTAAAAGTTACTGAAAAAAATGTTCCTAAATTTATTCATAAATCAAAATTAATTAAATCAAAATGCGCATTAGAAATACAACGTTAACCGGCTATCAGGTGTACTAAATTCTGTCTATTGATATATTGATAATTTGTGTAGGTGGTAGAGCCACGCTGAAGCTATTGCTAGTTTCAGCATGAATGGGTCGGCTCGTTCGGGTTAATACTACCCTCTCACAGAAAGCCGACATGAAATAACAGTGCATGCACTGTAGTGTTTCGTTCGATCAGTGAGATCGCTGGAGGCCTACCTCTCTTCCCCTTTTCCCTTCCCGTACCCTCCCCCTTCCCAATATACAGGTTGGCAACGCACTTGCGACATCCCTGGTTAGTGTCTATAGATCACGTGACCCACCTGTTCATTTGCCTCCTATGATACAAAAAAAGTATATATCGATATATTAAAGAACCATCTATTCTAAAATTCCTGTTCTTCCAACATTGCTGGCTCTTGTACTACGGTGTCGCAAAAAAGTCTAGTTACGATAACCACAATTTTTTATTTTTCGTTATCCTGGAGAACCCCTTGCGTTTTATGGGACAAAAAGTATCCTGGATGTAGCCTTGTAATATCAGTTATCACTTTTTTTTTACGTGGGGAAATCCCTTATGGATACCCACCCTCCCGGGGGAAAGGGTGGGTTATGTCCGGCTTGCACGGACTAAAACCCCACGGTGTACTGACAGACCGTAGTGTTGGGGCGGCAAGGGATCGTGCTGAGCTATTCCCCTTAGATAGCCGCCCCAACGGTCCGCCCGGCGGAAGGTGGCCGCCGGGCTCCTACCTATAGAGTGGCAGCTGGGTACACACCAGCTGCCTCCCCTAGTCCGCCGAATATCAGTTATCACTGTGTTAAGTTTCGTTTAAATTGGTTCAGTACTTTCAAATTAATACGGGTTTAGATTCTAGACTTTAATCCCTATCCTGGAGAAACCTTTGCGTTTTATGGGACAAAAAGTATATTTGATGTAATCTCGTAATATTAGTTTTCACTATGTCAAGTTTCGTCAAGATTGGTTCAGTACTTTCAGAGTGATGCGTGTTCACAGGGACAGACAGAAAGTCACAAAGACAGACTGACAGACAGACAAAAATGTAAAAAGATTATTTTTGGCTTCTATATCGATAACATAGTCTACTCTGATTAAAATTTTCAAAAAATATTTAGTGTACAGATTTCGACTTGTTACAGTTTTATTATAGTATAGAAGAAGATAGATATAGATATATAAATTACTTGATGCATGTTATATTACTTACAAACAAATTTTCCCCCAAGCCATTTTCTGTTTCAAACTAATGAAGTGCATCAAAGCGATATTAATTATATTATACAGGGCATAGAAATATGAAATATGACTGGCAATTTTTTATATCATAGGAGGCAATAGGAGGGGTGTAAGGGGTGTCGAATAACATTTTAAGACTTGAGACACCCAAGCCAACCTCACCTGCACGCGGTGCACCCTGCTGATCAACGAACGAGGCAATAGCGAGAGCGGGGTGGTAGGGTTTTACAGCCCGACTGGGTCGCAACCACCATGCATATGGCGAAAAAGCCCGTCATAGTGACTCGCTTCTGCGTATCCAGTACCGGGCGACTTTCGTCATTATGGCCGGCATGACAGCGGCGACCGGCGATTGATAATCTGTCTCTCGGTGGTTGCCGATGTTTTTGGATTGTACTATGCTTAACATCAGGCTTAGTGCAGTCACTTTGTCGTGCTTCTATAAAAAAAAAAAAACGAACCGACAGGTCACCTCATGTTAAACGATCACCGTCGTCCAAAGATACTTCCTACATCAGGGGAGTCGCAAGTGCGTTACCAGCCTGTGTTTTAAGAAAGGAGTAATGGGGAGAGGAGGAGAGAGGGGAAAGGGGAGGGAAGGTGGTACTCCAGCGCTCTCACTATAAATAAAAGTAATGTTAATTTCTTAGTTGAAATTTAAAGGGATTTATTACAAAATAGAAGGAAATCAAATTATAGCAATATATCAAATATATGATTATGAAGATCATGCTTATTTTTAATGTATTGAAATTAATCATACTAATATACTTCAAAACAATAAACAACAAAAAAAACTTGAATACGACGCGGTAATTGTATTATTGTTGGCACAAAAGTATTACATCAGACCGAACTTTTACTAAAGACAGCCGGACGTATAAGAAAAAAAAATACTTTCACTCATCTCGAATGCTAAATTTGAGAGCAGCGTAAATCACAATGTTGTGGTACACAAAAGCTAAATGTATTGCATTGACATTAAGTCTTACTGTCCATCAGCAATAAGTAATAGTTAGAATATTACATCAGATGGCAAGCTAACAAGATGTGAGACAATGTGGAGGTCAAAGGCTCTGTACGTTTTACTTTTTAGTATCTAATATAGTTACTAATCTAAGCAACTTGTACGTGGAAAAGTAAGAGTCGTTAAAAGTCATATTAAGTTAAAGAGGTTTTTTTTTCGGAATGATTACGCTATTGACCTAACAAGGTTTTAAAAGCTTCACCGGACTACTAAGTCGAGTGCTTACGGCACTCAGCCGATTTTTGTTCAAAACATAGTTTATATATGTCTTTAGTTTTACATTTTATGCTAGTCCGGTGAAGCTGTTAAGACCTTGCTGGGTCAATAGCGTAGACAGTTCGAAAACAAAACATTTTATGCAAATCGAATATAAATATTTAGATACATTTTTTGTTATATAAATTATGGTAGAAATTGGGATATAATTTAATTCTTTTTTAATAATGAATTTTAAAAGTTAGATTTTATGGTAAATATACTTTCTTTTATTTTGCAATGGGTTCTTGGTAAAAGATTTAAATCTATACATATAATAAAAATGAAGTGTCTGTATGTAACAGCGAAATAAAATTTTTTCACTGATTGGGCATGAACGTACATACGCTACTGATAACAAAAATGCAATATTTAAAATTTTTGTCGGTCTGTCTGTCTGTTTGTTCCGAGTAATCTCCGAAACGGCTGGACCGATTTTGACCGGAATTTCACTTGCATATAGATGAAGTTACTGCGGGTGACATAGGCTACTTTAAATTAGACTAAGTGTTAACCGCGGCTTTGTCCGCAATGCTATCTCGAAAACGGCTGGACTAATTTTCACGAAACTTTCACCAACAGATAGCGGACATTATAACGAGTAATTTAGTTTATTTTAATTTAGACTAGCTGTTAACTGTGGCTTTGCCCGCAATGCTATCTCCAAAACAGTTAAATTGATCTTACCGAAACTTTTATTTGCAGATAGCTGACCTTATAAAAAGTAATTCAAGCAATTTTAATTTATACTAGCTGTTAACCGTGGCTTCGCCCGTAATACTATCTCCAAAAGGTTAGACCGATTTGCCGGGGACTTTCACCTTACCTTATAAAAAGTAATTGAGGTTATTCTATTTACCCGCCACTTTGTCTGTCTAAAATTTAGCAAGATTTCAACTCATTATTTATTTTTAATTAGAGAAATGATTATCAACTAATTGTTTATAATTCGATTTTATAATTTTTAGTAACTTTGAAGATGGAAGAGGTCTTCCTAATAAGATTTTAGACCATAAACTTATTACATTGTTAATATTGAATACTTCCATAATACAATTCCTTGCAGAACAGACAAGCGTTTATTTTTTGTATAGACACAAAATCATAATTATAATGATAATGTAATGTAAATGTAAATCTTTTTGATAATATTTTAAGTTATTGTTTCATTAGTTCCTTACACAGTGTAAGTGAGCACGAAGATATTTATATGGTGGGTTAAAATCCCAAATATGTTGCTGATGGTAAACCTCATTAGGTACTTTGTTAGTATATATATATATATATATATATAGTTATATATATATAGTTATATTGTATACAGTACATGTTACATATTGTAAGTCGTGTGCGTGTCGTACTTAGAATTGTTTTTAAAGAGCATTTCTATAATTGTACTTAATCACACAAGTTTATAATTCTTTAATGCAATTTTTAAAAAGCGTGCGGAACCGCGGGTACAGCTATTATGTAATATTATTGTGATTTTTCATTTTATAATCTAAACTAGCTGACCCGTGCCCACTTCGTCATGAAATTATGAGTAAGATTCGGTTAGTACTGTGTGCTATGATTGTCAATGTTCATTATTCTTATTAATTGTAAGTTTCATCAGATTCGAACAGATGGCGCTTTTTAGTTTATTGACAGAAAACTCTAGAAATGATGGTTATGGATATCGAATAGATAGTACCACGTTTTAATTTTAAAGTTTCTTTTTAACACCAGTTATGTTATGGTACACGTGTTCTATTAATCTATTTAGTACATAACCTGGCTTTATCAGTATCAAATTTTTAGGCGGATTCACTACTCTATAATTACTCCATATACTTTATCATAATTTTAATTCAACAATTGTTACAGCCACGCTCAAGCTATAAATGATTTCAGCATGAATGGGTAGGCTCGTTGTAGTCCGATGAAGCTGTTAAGACCTTGCTAGGTAAATAGCGTAGTCAGTTTGAGAAAAACAAGAGTAGGCTCCCCGGGGTTGTACTATTCTCTCACAGACAACCAACGTCAAGTAACAGCGCTTGCATTGTTACGTTTCGTTCGGTCATTGAGAACGCCGAACACTCGCCTCTCATCTCCCTTCACCTCCCCTTTCTCCCTATTAACCTATAATACAAATTATAATATTGCTACTGGGCCCATTGGACGTGTGCCATAATAACAAAAACCTTGACAAATTATGAACCTAAACTTCCCTCAGGAATCACTTTATCTACTGGTGAAAACTGCATGAAAATCCGTTCAGCAATTTTTGAGTTTATTGCGAACAGACAGACGTGACATAGGGCTTTGTTTTATGATATGAAGCGATAATGGTTAAAAAGTTAAAAAAAAAAAAATCTTTTAAAAAATCTTTTCACCTACAGAATATTATCACCAAGTAACATGGGCTGTATATTATTTCCAAAATCTATATAAACAATAATAGATAGTCACAAGCAAAGCGAAGCGTCACAATTCATAATCAAGCGAAGCCGCGAGCATTAGCTAGTCAATAATAAGGTTTTATAACCTGAAGTGGAAAGTCCTTCTTGATTTGAAGAGATGAAGAGTGCTGCATTTAGCAAACATATTTTGTACAAATAGGAAAAATTGATTTTATTTTTTCTCCGTACTTCTGATAGCTTGGTAGGTTATTATCTATATTTCTATACTAGTATTATAAAGAGGTAAAGTTTGTGAGTTTGTGACGTTGTGACGTGGTGACGTTGTAGGGGGTAATCTCAGGAACTACTGGTCCGATTTGAATTATTCTTTCAGTGTTAAATAGCTCATCGCCGAGAATTGTTATAGACTATATATCATCACGCTAAGACCAATAGGAGCAGAGCACAGATGAACAATGTTTCAAAATCGGAATGTTTTTTTCTTTTTGAGAACTGCTGCGTGTTAGTATATCTATTCCACGCGAACGAAGTCACGGGCAGAGGCTAGTAAGTCATAAGCCGTAGGTACGTCATAAGTGCTTCGACAGCACCATGATTAAATTTAGGTAACTAGCTTATTTTTGACGGCTGACGTGGGTCAACCCGCCCGTATCTAAGCAACATACACCTATTTATTTTTCACGACCGATATTGACAATATGCCATCTTATTTCCACAGATTATCTAGCTAAGTAAAAGTTCTAATATCAGTGCTCAGTACTATTATATCCAAATGTTATTTCTATCAAAGTTTGAGTCATTTTTAACTTCTTTATTGAAATGAGCTAACTGTATATTAGAAATTAAATCAAACTAGCCGCTGCCCGCGACTTTGTCCGCATAGTATTAGTTACGTGGGGCTATCGGTAACACGCAGTGGAAGTTCTCAAGAGGAAGAAAAATCCCGTTTTTGAAACATTTTTCATTGGTGCTCCGCTCCTATTGATTTTAGAGTGATGATATATAACCTATAACCTTTGTCGATAAATTAACTATATAATACTCAATGGTTTTTTCAAGTCGGACTAGTAGCTCCTGAGATTACCCCATACAACAAAAAAAACTCACAGCATCACAAACTCACAAACTTTACCTCTTTATAATATTAGAATAATTCTATCCTATAGTATAAAACCTTTTTTTGTGTATACTACGCACTAGATACACAGGGAAATAAGATTGCATATTATTATGTAAGATGATATAATCAACTTATTAAAGATTTCTCATACGATCTTGCAAATAAGCATCGAATTTTCACCCAATTATAAAACGTGGGAAGTATCCGTGACGGGTACACTTTGTTCCTCACGAAAACAATGGCAAAGTTCACCCATACATAACAAGGAAATTCTATAAAACGGACTCAGTTTCGTTACAATTTTGTTATACGAGACATACATTGCAACGGGATCAGTAGTTTCTTTGAAAGTTGTGCTAATTTTGAAATGTATCTTTAACTCACTTTTAATATTGTTTATTAATTTCTTTACTGTGTTACATTGAAAAATGTCAGAAATTAATTTTAAATTTGCCTTTATATTAACTCTATCAATAATTGAAGTTATACCTTTACAATTATCTCTACAAGAAGGTGAAGAATTAAGACGTAATGGTGTCGAAGAATCTGAATTAAATAATTGTATCGCAGCCAAAAGAGGTGCTGAAATAGGAGTGTGTTTTGGCAAAGAATTGCTTAATAAGTTAAGTAAATATGATGAGTCTGAGTCTTTTAGCTTAGCGTCAAGTGTTTCTTTGGTCAGAGATGATAAGATTCCTAGAGATTTGGGTAGTTTTCTTGACAAGGATCCTATGGATTTCCGGTAAGTACAGTTACGTCTTTTTTAATTCATTCAATGCCCATTACGTTATTAAGTTCGGCGAATCATATTTAGAGTTCAGTCTTTTTAGATATAGTGTCTTTAGCTGTGATATTTGCAGACCGGTATAATCACTCCATTTGTGAGTTATCTCTTATTTCTTTGCACTCTCTCGCGAAAAATGTATAATAGAATCTATCATAGCTTCTTTAACTATAGAAATACCAACACAATTCCTTTTTTTTGTCGTACTGACTACGCTATTGACGTATCAAGGTCTTAACAGCTTTACCGAACTATTACCACAATACCCATTATTGAAACAAAACGATAGTGCTTGCACAGCTGTAATTCTGGTTGAAGTGTATGGATAATATATTTTTGCATACAATATTTAAAAAATTGTTTATTATAACTGGCCCAAAACTGCATCCACATTAAGTTTAGTGTCAAATAGCTACAGACTGCATTGGCCAACTGTATTGTGTTAGGTACACAATTAGCTTGTTCATTCTATACAATTTTTCACTATGCTATCAATAAGTTGTTAGCAACAGTATATAAAATAGTTGACGTAGTAATACGGTACCAAGAATTTTGAAAAATACCTATTTACTTCCTGCATGCTAGCTGTTTCTATAGATTTCATTGTTAACAAAGCATTCTTTGTAATTCCACATTTTTTGGAAACTAAATAATTTGACTACTTGAGACCAGCCAATGGTAGGTTGGTATATTTGTTGTAGGGCTTTTTCTAACTCTGATTTATTAGTTAGCTGTGTAGCTACCAGCCTCCAATTAAAAATCTGTCCCCAAACACCCATTCGCGTAATAGCTGCACTTCAAAGCCAGCGTGCTTACCATGTTAGACCAATTGGTAATTAAAAATCAGATCGGATTACAAAAGATTACAAAACAAAACATTCGGCAGCCAAGAAGCTTGTCGGCTGGTATGACAATGATGATTGTAGATATTTTTCAGATGATTGTTGTTTTTGGTTCACACTGTATCTACTATTACTATACTATTATCATTTTGTCGAAAAGTTAATTGCAATTATAATATATTTCAGCTCTATTATAGAAGATGCGAGTCATCTTATTTCCAAACGATCTTTGCATTGGGATCTAAGCGGTTTGTACCCGGGATTGGTAATGAGAATTGGTCCAACTCTTAGTAACGGTGTGCTGGAATTCGTAATGGACCCGAGGATCAAAGATCGATCTTACCAACAATCGCACAGTGAATTATCTACAGGTAATTTAAGGAGAAAAAATTGTGTTTTTGTGAAACTATGATGCTAGTGACACTTTTTTCCAGATTTTAGGCATGTAACTGAAATTATTCGATTTATGGTATTAAAATCGTGTTTAAATCGTGACCTAATTTTTTTTAGTTTTTTCATTTTTTAGATTGTTTATATGGGCTTTTATACCACCGAACATATCAGCCCCATGATCACAAACTTAATAATTGGATAATAGAAAATTAATAATGAACATGGTATCCAACTATACATTTTAATTTGAATCTGCAGGTTAGATACAGCGTTGAATGATACGGATATTTTTTTATAACATAGGAGGTAAATGAATAGGCATGTCACTTACTGCTAAGTGATCACCGCCGTCCATAGATACCAGGAACACCAGAGTGGTCACAAATACGTTGCCAGTCTGTGTTGTCGGGGATGGGGGATGGCCAAGGGGGTGGGGGGACGAAGAGGGGGAAGTTGGTGATCCTCCGACGTTCTCACTAACCAAAGGAAATGCAATAATGCAAGCACTGTTACTTCACGTCTGTTTTTTGCAAGAGGGTGGTACTTTCCTGGACAAGCCGACCCATTTATTTAGCGTGGCTCTACCACCTACATACCTAAATACATCCTCATCCATCACTATTTAAAGTAAATAATTAAATTAAAGGCAACAAAACTAGAATTTATAAAATATATTTTCAATATATGAAGTGTTCATGTCATAGATATGTAATCTTAGTGTTTGTGATAAATAACAATGCAAATAATTTTTAAATAAGAATCAACTTATCAAATAAATGGTTAATTTGATTGAAAAAAGTGCGGAATGCTTGACTTTAATTGTTACTATGTAAAATAGTTATTAATATTATCAACTTTTTAAATTATTATTATGACATAAAATCAGAAACTAATACAAAGTAATTTTACTAAAACTGAGATTTGCGCCATCTATCATCATATTAGAGAACAAAGATTGTTTACACTAAGTAGTTGAGTATGTTAAAATTTTGAAATGCCATCTAGGCGTAGATAATATTTTGTTGTGTTAATTGAGTTTCATTTTATTTTTAGGACGATTATTAGCCCGGAATTTATTGGTGCCATTCTTACTCGGATTTAAATTTCAATTATCAACTTTATTGCCATTACTACTCGGGGTACTACTGATTGCAAGCAAGAAAGCCTTTTTACTTGCCAAATTAGCTGTTTTAGCAGTCACCGTATTCTCTGGTTCGGGTTTTGGACAAAGTTTTAGTGGATTCAGTCCAGCGTTATCTTCATATACGTCTTACGATCATCCTGCACATTACCAGGATCATCATAGCTCGTCAGGTAAGTTGTATGGAAAATTTTATTAATTAGAATTAAACTTATGTGAACTTTTAAATGCATTATATTATTTTACATATAGAGATATGATATTAATTATAATTTTTAATACAGAGGTGTTGAAATTAGTGAATAAATATTATATGAAATTTAGTAGCGACATCTAGGGCAAATCTTATAAAGAGGTTTGTAGAGAAACTTTTTTTTTTTAACTTTATTTTAGGCAATCAATCTTTCAGATTATTACCGTCATTGTCGAGTAATCAATAATATTACAAGCGTCGTATGATCATTATAATATCAAGCGTCGTGTCAATCAATATTCTAACAAGATGGTGGGTCTCTTGTTAGAACCCTCCAGGGAGTTTTTGTGGCACCTCAGAATTTCATGCTCCGTGGTATTATTTTCCATTCACTTCACTTATGCACAATAAACTAACCATATTACATAAAAAACCACCAACTTTATACAATATAGAGTCAAGTAACACAAGATTATGAATAAAATATAAAATCCACTACATGACAAACTGAAATCCCGCCAAAAACTCCTTATAGAAACTTACAACTTAATCTTACAGTTTTTGGAGGGTAGGTCTTTTTTTATATCATATAGCAGGCAAACGAACAGGCGGGTCACTTGTTGTTAAGCGATCACCGCCGTCCATAGACACTATAAACCCCAGAGGAGTCGCACTTGCGTTGCCAGCCTGTGTTTGGGGGAGTGGAGAGAAAGAAAGAGGGGTTAGAGGAGAGGGGAGACAAGTCTCCAGTGCTCTGTCATTTAGTGAATTTTATATTTTATTAATAATCTTGTGTCATTTGACTTTATATTTTATAAATTGGAGGTGTTCTACGTAATACAGTTCGGTTATTGTGCATAAGTGAATGGAAAATAATACCACGGATCATAAATTCTGAGATGCCACAAAAACTGCCTGGAAAGTTATAACAAGGGAGCCACCATCTTGTTAGAATATTGAAATAATCACACGACATTTGTAACATTATTAATTACTCGTCAATGTAATAATCTGGAAGAATGGTTATCAAAAATAAGATTAAAAACGCAATTTTACTTTACTCTAATCAAGCAGTATTAATGTTTGCAAATAGTGAATTCATATTTTTTAAATACATTTGACGTCCCGACTAGGTGTAGGTGATAGAACCACGCCGAAGGTATTATTGGTTTTAGCATGAATAGATCGGCTCGCCCGGGGTAATACCACCCTCACCGACTCACCCAAAACCGACGTGAAGTAACAGCTTGCATTGTTACGTTTCGTTCGGTCAGTGAGAGTGTCGGTGGACCACCTCTCCTCCCCTCGCCCCTCCCTCCCTAATCCTCCCCCTCCTCCCCCACCCACTTTCCCCCAAACACAGACTGACAACGTATTTGCGACTCCCCTAGGGTTGCAAGTGTCTATGGACGGCGATGATCACTTAACATCAGGTGACCCGTATGTTCGATTGCTTGCTATGACATAAAAAAAAATTAGGGTTATTTTTGAGCTATAGAAGTTTGTACTGTATCAGCCAAATATTACAACAATTTTTATCATATTATGCATCATATTATACAATCTTATCTTTATTTAATACTTCATAATTAATATGATCTCATAACTCAATTTTTTAAATTGTTCGTTCAATCCGTAAATGGGACAGTTATTTTTTTTATGAAGTATTCCTTGTGTTCTTTTAGATTTATTAAAGTTCTTTATACAAGTATACTGTAGTGATACGTCAGCACTAGTGCCTTCTTCTAACAATCGCATCAATTTTTGTTTAATCGCGTATTCGTTCAAATCTCAACAATGACTTGATCGATGAACCCTCGAAGAACAATAGAATAAAACCTTAACCTATACACAACACAACACTGAATTTAGTTACGATAATTCGTAGTTATGACTAACCCAACTGTCTGAGCAAATATATCCAGTATCAGTTATCGGTCGCCTTTTAAGGCATCAAGATACATAAACAATCGATACTTCCAACCAATGGCGTCTCACACCAGGATAAATAATGAATAGCTGATAAGTTCAACCAATAGCGTTTGAGGTCATTAGTAGCACCTCCCATATAGTCAATAGCGTGGTATCACAAGTCAATAGTGACTCCCCCGATAAGTCAATAGTGGCTCTCTCGAGAAGTATAATAACTTTAACATTTACCTACCAGCTTTAAGTACACGAAATTGATTACTATTTCTCATAGCAGGTACTTTAACGAAATGTCGATGTATAATAACAAAGCCCACCATAAACCCGTATCAATTCTCTTATTCATAATGGACTCTTGCGATGTCTACATAAAGTTGAAATTCCCTTAATAGTGAGTATTTTGTGTGAAAAATTACGCTTTTTGGCTTTGAAAAACCTATATTTGTAATAATTGTAAAGAATATTAATTTACTTATAGCGAATAATTTAAGGGAGTGAAGTTATCTGTTTAGTAAAATTTTTGTTGCTATTTTTTTAATTCAATTATTTAGGGGCTTTTGACTCTAGTCGTATCAGTCCCATCATAACCTAATTTTACTAACTTTAAAACCTTTCGTACATCTTTCTGTATAAAACCATCTTTCACTTGTTTCATACAGAATTTTAGCAATCTCTATCGAAAGTTTTACTAAAATGGTATAGACCAGTGTTTCTCAAAGTGTGAGTCGCGACCCCTGGATGGGTCCCGGAGCATTTTTAGGGGGGTCGCGAAGCGTAGTTCTATAACGGAGTTTCAAAAGGTTGGGAAAGCTACTGCAGTAAAAAACAAAGTTTTAAAGATTTATTAAGAAACATGCTAACTAAAGGATATAATCATTTATATTAAATAAACAAAAAATAAAAATGTACGATTTATTCAATACTATTACGTATTTATCCAAACTTTAATTAGGAAAATGAATAAATATGTCAAAATGAATAATTTTCACAAAATAAAATACATGAAAGGGGTAGGGGAATCATGGGGGTCGTGGGTAGATGGGGACCGGTAGGGTTGTCTCTAAATATTTCTTCGTACCAAAGAGGTCGTGTCAAGAAAAAGAAAAATGCTATAGAACTTCCCGACATCCAGTTTATTTAAATAATACTTTTTTTTAATCTTCAATCAATGCTACTTCATTTTGATATGTAGCATAACAATAACATGTTACAGTTACAATTAAATTACAATTATGACGAATCAGGCGAGCACGGCGAACGTTGTCCCACCCCGTTAATGAAAGAAGAACCTTGACAATTATATACCTAAACCTTCTTCGTGAATCACTTTATCTATCGGTGAAAACAACATGAAAATCCGTTGAGTAGTTTTTGAGTATAACAAACAAATAGTCGTGGCAGAGGACTTTACTTGATACATAATTCTTTTAGGATACGTCTGATTGTTCTGATTATATTCTTATGATCGTTATTATACTTCAATGAAATAAAAACTTGTCACTAAAAATCATGTTTACATATTTATCTCCCACATTAATCCCCAGGTTACTACCACAGAAATCCGCATCACTCCGACGATTATTACTACAGAGAGAAGTCAGTCGAGCAGACCACGGGATCGCCTATAACACCGGACGAGATTAGAGACAGGCTGGAGAGATTCTTCGTCACGAAAAAGGACGTGGAACCGCCGAGAGATGACGCGAAGATGAGAAATGCAAGGAACTTCGCCTGGACTCCCATAAATGCTGGATAGGGTTCACCGTATTTTGAAAATTTACCATACATTTCCAATTCACTCTTTCATTAAAATTAGTAGTAACTCTTGAATACATGAACCCTTTAATATAGACTCATAAAATTTTACAAGATTTGAGTTGGTATTTAATTATTAATTTTAGAACATTAATTCTAATAGTAAGTAATTAATTTAACCTCACACTTGTTAATGAGAAATCATGCTTTTTTTATTATTCTATTTTCTAGTCACGAGAAAACTTTAACATATTATAACAAGGAACCTTTTTGACATATATTAAATCACTCTAAAACATTATTTAGTCAGCATTATATATTTTGTTACTGTTATAATAAACTCAATAAAACATAATACAATCAATTTAAAAACTCTGTATTATTTTTTACTAAGCTGCACGGCGTCTAACTATGTAATTTTCGTAGTCCGGTGAAGCTGTTAAGACCTTGCTAGGTCAATAACGTAGACAGTTCGAGAAGAAACTGTGTAATTCTAGATAGTTGCAGGTGAGTCGGTGGTTTTGGTAAAGGAATATGTCTGAATGGAACCATATGACTACAGTTTATTTAAGCTGTCAGATTAGCTAAGAATTAGAGTTGAAAATCTGCCGTCAAGCACCTATAAATGTATTCTAGCATCGGCATTCTAAGTTTCTCACGTTTACCATCTTAAATACATATAATAGGAATGTAAATTTAACGTGACTGTACTTTTTCGACTTTCGAGAAAAAAAATGTTACAGGTGTTTATCAATAAGTAATAAAATAAATTTCAACCACCTTTAGAAATCTCTGTTTGTCTGTCTGTCCGTTTGTATGAACACGGATCACTGCTAAAGTATTGGGTTTACAATAAAATTATACAAAGGCAATCACAAAATATATCTCCGAGTATAACATAATGTTTGTTTCATTAAAATAGGTCTACTCTATCAAAAGTTATTGTAATTTGAATGACGACTGGCATTAAGTACGAGAGGATTAATAATGTATACTAATATTATAAAGCTGGAGGGTTTGTTTGTTTAGTAGGTTGAATGCGTTAATCTCAGGAATTATTGGTCCAATTTTAAAAATTCTTTCAGTGATAGATAGATAGATAGCCTATTTATCATATATCATCACGCTATGACCAATTAGAGCGGAGAACCAATGAAGAATGTTTGAAAACCAATCTGAATCTTATCGTATTGAAATTACAATAACTTGTGATAGACTGAACCGATTTTAATGAAATCAAGACTAAATGTTACTCGAGGATATGCTTTATGATTTTCTTGTCAAAATATCATGTAAATAACGTATAGTTGGTTATATAGGTATACATATAGTTATAATATCGTCGTTCCTAAATATAGGCAGTTTAGAGTGCATCAATGACTTAATTTTGGCATATATATTACGAGAGGTGACACTTCAATCTTCTCAGTTACATTTGAATCTTTCAATACCATAGGTTTGTCTGTGTTAGACTGGCTTATATTCATCCATGCGTCATACATGCGAAGCTACGTCCGTATCCTGTTGAAGCCCATTACACGGTCTAAATACTTTGAAATTGTGTTTCAAGTAGCATCATACGGCTTGAAGTGGCGTTTCTGATTTTCACACATAGATTTTAATTAACATGACTTGTGCTGTATTTCTTTTATCTTGTTTCCAAGAAGAGTTTATTTATATATTAATACGTGAAGCAAATACTTTGTATCCCTTTTTAAAAGAATTGAGTGAACGGATGAACTTGAAATTTGGCATAGTTAAAGTTTATATGGAAAAGTGCAAAAAGCTATTTATTTTATATAAAATGCATTAGAAGTACATTAAATTAATTAAAATATGCATTACTCACACTACTACTTGAATTTTACACATCATGTACACACATGTAAATAAAAAGACATTTTGACAGCCGTCAATAACAAAACTTCAAAAAGGGTTGCGAAAGAGGTTGCTATGCTTGACTGTATGTATTTTTTTACACTTACGTTCCAATTACCCTTTTTCATCCTACATTCAACAATGATATTATAACATATAAATAACTATTATTATAATATTTATAACACGACTTGAACTATGGTCAAATATCGAGCACTGGGCGCACACTAGTACTATTAATTTCTTGTTTTTAAGGGTACAGTATATTAGCCGCCTGCTTTCTCTGTGGTAGTAATGTTTCATCAAAATATGTTGAGTGGCTTTCGTAAAAAGTAGCAAACATCCAATTATCCTCATAAAATCTTTCGTTTAGAGCAGTGTTTACCAACCTTTTTTTGGCCATGCCCTAACATAACATTTCTATAATTTTTATGCCTCCCCATATATAAGTGTTTACCTTTAAAACTTGTTTTGTTCCCTTAATAAATATAAATGATAAGTTTTAGGAAGAAATCACTATGAAATTGTTATCAAAACATCGTAAGTAATATTTCAAAACATAATGAAAAATTTACTTGATTTGACGACTCTAATTAACCAGTTCATAGTTTGGTAACGTCAAACGAAATAATTCCTGATAATTATTAACAGCATTTTTTTAAGAATTTGCCTTTTTCGTTACATTTGTGTCCTATATCTAGCATCACATTTAATCATTTAATGGGTTATCCCAAACCGAAAGGGTTATAGTCGTGTCGAGTCTATTTTTAAATTGCCCCCTTAACCATCACATTGCCCCCCTGTGGGACGTAGGCCCCATGTTAGGAAACACTGGTTTAGAATATCAATAAAATTGTCCCCTAATTGATGTTAAACGAGGAATTTATTGTATTACTAATTATTATGTCAACACTCGTTCGCTCAACGTATCACATAAAAAAGAATCATAGGAGTGTCATTGACTAAATACCTGTTAAATTTTATTATGTCATTCATTATAACCGTATCGGTTGAATAATTCAGACCGTTCAAATATTTGAATTTTGATTTTGATCAAATTTAATTGCTTCAATCGTGAGTCCTATATGAATAGTGGTACTTTTAAGTACATTCAATTTAGGCTTTGAGAACTTGTAAGAAACTCGATTTAGTTTAACTTTAATTTTATGAAAGTGCGTTCTAGTTACTACTTTATTAAGGGCATGTACAAAGAGAGTTATTATTTACAGACATTACGTTATCGTTTACATATCGATTCATCCTAAAATAGCCTGTTGATTTTAAAACCAACTTGACATGAAGCTTTAACTTTCTATCCGGCAAATCGTTAATATGCGTTGAAACTTTGTTGTAAAACCTAATACTTTTACTTTAAAAACTGTTGCTCGCTTAACGTAATCCATAAGAAGAGATGACCAATTTGGGATGTTATTCAAATCACGCCAGTCATTGAATAAATTTAGCTTTTAAAATTTGTAGGGGGCTTATATTAAAATTAGTATCTATATTCATATTTGGAAATAGTACCTGGACGACCGAGCCTAGCTCGGTTCTTTGAGAAACAATATTAAATTAAAATAAACTGCTAGGTTTGTCTCACAAAATTAGGATATTTTATTTAAAAAAAATATCTCTTTTGCTGTCACTCGGATTCGAACTAGGATTAGACGGATTCTTGAAGCAGCCGATTTCCGTGTGAGCTATATTTATTTTCAAAGCGGCGGTGAAATTTACCCTCATAATCTAGCTATATTTTTCCATTACCTGAAAACTCAGATAAAAAAGTTTTCTATGAATGAAATCTAGCTAGATCGATTTGTTGTCCTCGAAACCACCTACATACTAAGTTTCAAGCAATTTGCTCCCGTCGTTTCCGAGATCCTGAATATATAAAAATATACAAGAATTGCTCGTTTAAAGGTATTAGATAAATCTGAACGAGAAAATAGTTTTACACTCCTATCGACGTGAAAGCAGATCTCAACTGATGTGTTTAAACCCCAACTAGGATGAATATAATGAGTCGATGAGCTCGAACGGTCTGCATCGGTTTCCAACACCACACGCAGTTAAAACAGTCCGTGTCCACATCTCGGCCGTTGCTTTCATATTTTTTCATACGAATGCCGTTACCATCGCGTGAGTAAACAGCTACGTACTCGCCAATTCTGCGTGTTAATTCGATGCTTTCTAGGTTTTCTTTATGAATTTATTCATCTTCATAATGAGAATATTATAAGTATTCTATCTAGAGAAGACATGTCGAAGATTCATACATTCGTTGATCTTGGCCTTAAATCTCTATTGACTCCTGTACATATGACTTTAACTTCAAATGTCTGCTGTTTCTGGGCAGATCTCCGATACAATTTGATTAATTTTGACAAGACAAAATCTTTAAATTGTGATGATGTAATAAATTGACAGGAATATCAATCCGATGTCCACAGGTTCGAACCTCGGCACGTACCAACGAATTGTTCGGAATTTGCGTACATTTACTATTTTTTTCTTCCAATCTTGTTGTTTTCGAAAAAAAATTTTTCGAATTGGCAATAGAAACGGAGAGAGGACTGATCGCAATTTGATACCATTCAGTACTCACTCCATTTACTAATTTAAGTTGCTAACGGTGAAGAAGAACTTTGAACCTGTGCAATGTTTTAGTGGTACAGGAGTCTGTGGGAAAACATAGAGATGTGTTTTTTTCAGAATTTGAAATCGCCAATACATCGTGGGCTGGCTGGTGATTACGCTCATACCTTCCTTCGTGAAGGGTACTATGGTACTGTAATGTATTGGATGGATTATGCAAGGAAGCAAATGGATAATAAAGAATGATGGCTCAGTACGTAACCTTTTCGGACAACGTGTCGATCGACGTAGATTCAAATCCTTGCATATGTAATAACTGTATACTAAATTTGACAGGTATAGGTACATCTATCTATCTTCTATCTATCTATCTATACTATAATAAAACTGTAACAAGTCGAAATCTGTACATTAAATATTTTTTGAAAATTTTAATCAGGGTAGACTATGTTATCGATATAGAAGCAAAAAATAGTCTTTTTACAATTTTTGTCTGTCTGTCTGTCTGTCCCTATGCACACGTATCACTCTGAAAGTATTGAACCTATCTTGATGAAACTTGACATAGTGATAACTAATATTACGAGATTACATCAAATATACTTTTTGTCCCATAAAACTCAAAGGGTTCTTCAGGATAAAGGATTAAAGTCTAGAATCTAAACCCTTATTACTCTGAAAGTACTGAACCAATTTTAACGAAACTTAACACAATGATAACTGATATTACAAGGCTACATCCAGGATAGTTTTTGTCCCATAAAACGAAAGGGGTTCTCCAGGATAACGAAAAATAAAAATTTGTAGTTAACGTAACTAGACTTTTTTGCGACACCTTAGTACAAGAGCCGGCAACGTTGGAAGAACAAGAATTTTAGAATACCTGGTTCTTTAATATATCAATATATATTTTTTTGTATCATAGGAGGCAAACGAACAGGTGGGTCACGTGATGTTAAGTGACCACCACCCTCTATAGACACTAGCAACACCGGGGTGTCTTAAATGCGTTGCCAACCTGTATATTGGAGGAGGGTAAGGGAAGGCTAAGGAGAAAAGGAGAAGAGAAGTGAGCTTCCGGCGCTCTAACGGACCAAACGAAACACTACGATGCAAGCACTGTTATTTCACGTCGGTTTTCTGTGAGAGGTTGGTATTAACCCGAAAGGACACTTGGTAGCTGGTTAACGTTGTATTTTTAATGCGCTTTTTGATTTAATTAATTTTTATTTATGAATAGGTTTAGGAACATTTTTTTTTCAATAACTTTTATACACAATTAAAAGCATGAATTTATCACAGTCAGACACATTTTTCTATAAACAATCATATATATACCCGCTAATATATTTAATAAATAAAAATGATAAATTTCAAACCAATTATTTTTTTTAGCAAAGAACAAATTTCATTTTATTAAACATTATTGATATTAAGATTTCACCATATACAATGAACAACGATAAACGTAAATGTATGACTTGGGATTGACGCCATCTTAAATATATGCGTCGATTATCAGGCTATACGAAACCGAAATACCTTGGGCCGGCGAGGTGAAATATCTCGGCGTCACTTTAGATAAACGCTTAAATTGCGATTCACACACATATAGAGTGCGAAACAAAGCCGTTATGGTCTTGGGTCGTCTCTATCGTTTGCTTTGTCATAAGAGTAAAATGTCCCCCAGACATAAACTCTCTTTACATAAAACTTGCATCCGTCCGATTATGACGTACAGTTGTTCGGTCTTTGCACATGCGCAAAATCGTATTCAAAAGTTGCAGTTTCTCCAGAACCGAGCCTTACGTAAAATCACCGGTGCCCCATGATACGTCCGGAATAAGGATCTCCACGGGGACATGGAGATGTCTTCTGTCTGGGCGTATATAAAATCACTCACACGTAGTTATTTCGAATAAGCCGTGAATCATCCCAGCCCTTTAGTGGTATCCGCCGCGAACTATGAATCCCTACCCAACGCTGCGCAGTATAGAAGACGACCGCGACACATTTTACCGACCCTCCTGATTCAGTCACGTCAGCGAAAGATCAGTACCAGCCTATCTCTTCAAACAAAGCGTGTTCACGCCCACGCCCGCATAACCACAGATTACGCCGCCGTGGTCTGGGGATAAATTTCGCTCCCACACACCAGATTAGGCCCCGCTCGGCAACGACTCAAGCCTAAGTCCGTTCTCTCGGCGGGGCGCCACAACACACACACACACATAACAAAACTTTACATCAATGCTACAACATCACACACATCACCTATACACACGTGCACGCCTACACGCTTACACGCTGTTTTTCTTTTTCTGAGAAATAGACGACAAAAAGTTCTACCCTTATTTGTCTCCATCCTATCCTATCTTATATAGTTAAGACAATTTTTTCCGATACAAAATACATACAGCAGTTGTTGAGGCACGCATGCCCGGTACACATGCATGTTTCAATAACTTATATATGTATATCTAGATAGATTAGCTTAGGTTAGCTCAGATAGGTTGCGATTTTTCCATAAAACAGGCAACAGCCCAAGCCGAGGTGTGCCGTGCACACTTGAGTTGGTCGCCCAAACATCCCAAGTCGGTTGAGTGCTTTCAGCGCTCGCCACAATAGTTCGATGAAACTGTAAAGACCTTTCCAGGTCAACAGCGTATACATTTCGAAAAAAAAAATGCGTCAATAACATACGCTGCCACAATTATCGCTATCTTTATCGTGCAGCCAGTAGTACTGCACTAAACTATACCTATAGCTATATTCTATACACATATTATTTTTATAGCAATAAATCGGTCTAAATATTGAGCTAATAACTGAATTTGTGTGAAAGATGCAATTTGTACTTATTTATATCTAAATATAATAATAATAAAATTACTGCTATTCTAGCATGGGTTAAGATTACTTTTATTTTTATTTCCAAAAAATAGCATTAAGCACATTATTGTCAATACCATAAATGTCTTTCAATAATAATTCCATCTTAATAACGTTTCAAAGTTAGTAAAAAAATACATCCTAAATTTTAAAAATCAATATATTTGTCTGTAAACGTACGATATACACAAATAAACGCAACTCTTACCGGCAGCCAGGTAGCCCGTTGTTCGGATGAATAAATATATAAAACTGGCTTGATTGATTCTTTCCGGTATGGCCTCTGCCTATGTAGGTATTTTCGCCAATATTAAGTGTGACAAATACACGATATAAATTTAATGCCAAATATTTAGTGTAACAATTTAGAATAATCTATAATAGAAACAAATCAACATGGATAAATTACCAAAAGGTGATAGGTATTATGTTGTGAGTGGTACAGAGATTATTTATAAAAATATATTGGAAATATATTTAAAATACGTTTTCGAAACAGTTTATAACTCTTAGACAATAGTTTCAAGCAAGTGACAGTTGACGACGCTTCGGCGCGATGTTTGACGCTTCGATACGGTGTTTATATATTTTTCTTTAATACAATGGAGTATAAAAAGGTTTTAATACAAGTTGAGAATAGTTATAATAAAGTAAGTGGTAGAGATGTTTATTTAGTTTTATGTAGGTTAGTTTTTATCTTAATTGATCCTGGTAGATGTTTTTTTCTCCGAAATGACTACGCTATTGACCGAGCAAGGTCTTAACAGTTTCACCGGACTACAAACAACGGAGTGTTTGATGGTGCTACGAACGGGTACTAGGCTTACTTAAAAAAAATTGCATGTAATCTGGGTATATGTTTCAGTGAATCCGTGAATAGTTTGGATTCACAATTAAAAATGGTAGTTGTGGCTGCAATCGGGTATCAGTTTTATTCAATTTTTTCGCGTTTAAAAATACAATGGAAACCAGTGATAACCAATTTGGTGCAGACGAAGTTGCACGGGTCAGCTAGTACTATAATAAAACTGTAACAAGTCGAAATCTATACATTAAATATTTTTTGAAAATTTTAATCAGGGTAGACTATGTTATCGATATAGAAGCCAAAAATCCCACGCGAATTATCGCGGGTGTCCCCGCGCCCCGCGTACAAAACAGCCCCGCTACGCTAGGCAGATCAGCGTCAACCCGTCCCCAACCTCCACCTCTCAACTCTAGAGAGGCCTTCCCTAACTTGCCGAGCACATCTCGTGTACTGGTAGGGCTCGCACCCGCGCCTGATGCGCCCCTCCGCTCCGCACGGGCCCCTCAGGCCCCGTGGGCCCCCAAGTTCCCGCCCTAGCCTGCTCCTCGTCCTCAGGCGGCTAAGCCTTCACAGGCCGACCCCGCCCTCACCTTCAAATTATCTGGTATGGACTGATCAGCCCAACTCTTAGTCTTCCACGAGATCTCGGAGATCTCTGCGTACGATGAAGTAGCAAACGATCCAAAACAGGGCCCTATTCGTGCAATAGCGAAGTTTCCCGCCATCACGGCTACCATTCAAAGGCTCGCGCGCGCCGCCGTTTCGAAGTAATAATAAATTTCTCAATATAAGATAAAGTAAACTCGCGTGTTTATATCTATCTTCCCCTAAAATCGATAAACAATGTCGTTATTTCTATTTTTAGATACCGGCGCCGGCGCCGCTCGTTTAATCTGTAAATACGATCTTTTCAATTCATGTGATCGGCCACGTCGCGGAGTCCTCCCTCGTGCGTCACGAGGCAGGGACCTCACGTTTTACTCCCGCACATACGTCGCGTCACCTCGGCAGCATCTTTGCTCGAGATTACCCGAGTGATCACAAAGATATTGCTATCGCGATACAGTACACACCACACCGATTATACATACACACAGATATTCAGACATGCACCTTTACACAAACTGGTGGAAGGTTTTACTTTTTTTCCCTTATTCGAACTGAATCGAGTAGTTTAGTTTGTTTCTTTCCGATTTACATGTTTTGTTTTTGAATCATGCAATTTTAATTGTATGATTCAAAAATGAATATATGTATAGCTTAGCATAGTTTATCTAGGTCAGATCGGGTTATTTCCGGTAACAGCCCAAGCCGAGGTGTGCCGTGCATCCTTGAGCATTTTACTTAAACAAAATCGGCTGAGTGCCTTAGGCGCTCGCCTTAGTAGTTCGGTGAAGCTGTGAAGGCCTAGTAAGGCCAACTGACTACGCAGTTCGGGAAAAAAAAAAACTAACGGCTAAATTCTATTAACGTATGTGTTTGTTTTTTATCCTGAAGCATTTTATTTTCATTGATTCATTTTCAAACTACAACGATTGTAAAGAATATCTTATATTCTATTATTTATTACTATGTAGGAAAACTATAGTATTTAAATATAGTACCCAATTTTTTTTACAGCTGTTGGTCATTAAAACAGCGACCAGGTACTCATGTATTTTTTTTTAGATGGCGTTTTAACATAATAATAGCTCCAAGGCAAATGTTGTCATGTTGAAATTTGACAGAAAAAGGTTATTGTGGTTATCATTATAAAATTTAGATTAAGCTAAAAGCGATAAATAGTGCACCCGATTAGGCCTCCCACGGCAGCGGCTCAAGCCTAGGTTCGATCCCTCGGTAGGGAGCCCTTGAGTGCGTTGCTTGCGCGATACGGTGACACACAAATATATATCACCGCTACAACACTACACGATCACCCCCTCACACGTGCAAGCCTACACGCTTACACATGAAAGTGGAAGGGTTTACTTTTTTTCCCTTATCGAACTGAAAAACTCTCAATTTTCCGATAATAAATATATGGAGGAGTTGTTGAGGCATGTATGCTTGGTAGACATATACGTTTCAACAATTCATACATATATGAATAGTTAGCTAGATTAGCTAAGATAGGTCGCGAATTTGCATGTAACAGGCAACAGCCAAGCCGAGGTGTGCTGTGCACCTTTGAGCTGGTTGCCAAAATAAAGTCGGCTGAGTGCCTTAAACGCTCGCCTTAGTAGTCCGGTGAAGCGGTTAAGACCTTGACGGGTCAATATAGTAGTCATTTAAAAAAAAAAATTTTTTTTGGCCGCTCTGAATATTCTTATATTCGGACTTAAATTCGGACTTATGCATAACACTTAAGAGTGTAATTCAAATCAAAGTTAAAATATTATTATACGATTCTAAAATTGGTATTTACTTATTCTTAAGTTGTCTCCTTGTTTTTAAACTGTTTTCTTCTATATACAGACCTCAATTTTTTAGCCGTTCTGAATGTAGCCATGAGTTTAGGCTTGCGCATAATATAATGAAGAGTAATACAAACCATAATGAAAATATTATTATACGAGTCTAAAATTGCCTTTTTTATTCTTAAGTGGTCTCGATGTTATACATATAATGTATTTATGTATATATAAATTTGTATTCTGTGCAGCTATTTTAGAGGGGTCAAAAAGTTTCACGAAATCTCTATTTTGTCCTTTGAGATTTTGGGGTGTAAGGGGTGTCGAGTAACATCTTAAAACTTGAGACATCTAAGCCAACCTCACCTGCACGTGGTGCACCCTGCTGATCAACGAACGAGGCAATGGCGATAGCGGGGTGGTAGGGTTTTACAGCCCGACTGGATCGCAGCCACCATGTACATGGCGAAAAAGCCCATCATAGTGACTCGCTTCTGCGTGTCGCGTTTCGGGATCAGCCTGTGCATATCTAGTACCGGGCGACTTTCGTCATTATGGCCGGCATGACAGCGGCGACGGACGATGGATGCTCTGTCTCTCGGTGGTCGCCACTGTTTTTGGATTGTACTATGCTTACCATCAGGCATAGAGCAGTCATTTTGTCGTGCTTCGATAAAAAAAAAAACAAGGTCAGGATACAGAAGACAATTGAAAAAATTGTTTAAAATAGATATATATTAATTACTATTAATAAAATAAACAAACCAAGTTTCATAAATTTTTATTGCCATATTCGTCATTTTGTATCGCGTGAATTTTATTTTTATATCCAAATATTTTTCCATCGTCATATCCGTTATATTATAAAGTTCGTCATCATCATTATTATCTATAATTAAAATATAGTATATAACATTAATAATAATATTGTTTACATAAAGTACACAATTACTATATAGTTAAATAAGTCCATTATTTATAAAAAGGTACTCGCGTAACCACCTCTTGTATAAATTGGAAAATAATCGAAAAGTAAACAATTGGAATAAATTACCTACTTAATCTAAACAGCACCGTTATAAATATAATGAATAAACAACTTAATTCTAAAACTTACGGTCTATTTATACAAAATTGGACAATAGAACGTTATGAAAAACAGAAATATACGATACCCATCGACTAGCCTAAATTCACTTAATAAATAATGTTTTTAATATATTAATTTATATAAAATACATCAGTCAACGAATATAAATCATATATCAAATAATAATATTAATATTTGGTGCGTCTGTTATTGATTATACAATACAATTAATTGATTAAACATATAAATTTATTTACATTTGAAATATTATATTAATCAAATAAAACTTATTTTTTTAAATAAATAGAAATATTGATAAAATCTAGAGTCATTTGAATGTATAATATTTTTATGGTTAAATATTCACTTATTAATTAATGCATTGATGCTAAACTTTGGGAAGTTCTGGTTTATTCGGTTGTGTGCGCGTGATATCGTCGATTCGTGGTAGTTTTTGTAATTTGAGTCGTAAGTCTTACTGGCTGTAGTTTATTGTTTCTTTCCGTAGGCTCTGTAGGCTCGATCCTGAGCCGCAGCCTCGTCTTCAACGCTCCTCCTGTAATGGCCGCCAGGACCCGTCGTATCGAACTCGCTACCATAATGAGCCGACGAATAAGTGTGGCTTTGGGACACCTGTGGGTGTTTGACTATCTCGTACGTTGTCTTCTCGTGAGATTCACCACCAGTGACAAGCTTCTTCAAGCCGATAATCGCTGATAACAATAAAGCTATCTTACCAACTAGAAGGGCTTTACCAGCGATGAGAGCTATCGCCTGGAATGCCATCGCAAGGAATCCGCCTTTCAAAGCTAAGCCAGCAATAATAGGTCCAATCATTTTCTTCATCTTACTTCTGGCTTCAATCATCGATCTGCCAACATCTTCGCCTAAAGTTGCAGGAGATATAATGACTCGATGAGTCTCCATCAGCTTTGCCGTCGACGACTGTAAGAGTTTATCAATTTGTTCTGAAGATAAGGAGTTTAAATCACCATCGGGAAGCGATGATGGAATCGATCTACCTTTGTCACCGTGTCGAACTAAAGAGATGCCATCCGCAATAGGCAAAGTCTCCATTCTCGCCGCCCTGTCTGCTAACTTAGCCGCTTGTATCTTGAAACATTTGAGGATTTCTTCAGACGATTCGCAACTGTTGTACACCCTCCCCAATAACTTCAGACTCGTCGTGAAAGTGTCACCGGCGGTAAGTGCCAGGACTGCGCCGAACAGGATGATCCCGCGGCACAGCATCTTGTTGGAAAACCGCGGTCGTCCCGTCACTAACACACAGGCCGATGTCCAGCCAATGCGGTTGCGTCAATCGAAATGTGAAGAAAATGCATGTGCAGTGGCATTTATCCATTTTCACCGGGAACTGCGTTTATCTATAAATCTTTTAGAGCGTGCAATAGGTTGATTCGCTTTAGAGTGCACTGAGCCATGTTGGTACATATATATGCGTGTATGAGTATTTTTGATATGATTAGGATTATGGATTTTCAATTCTTGAATGACCTTTACATAGCCTCATCTAATAAGGTTGATAAAATCTCTTCTTCGAAGGAATTATATAAAAAAAATTAAATAATGTAAAAAACATTGCACACCGCTTCTGGCGTCATATACGCATTTTATTACTCAGAAAGTCATAAAATAAGCGTAATAAAAATGACTCATAATGATAGCAATCAATAATTACTCGATCAAAATATTTCCTTGTTCATTAAATGGTAGAAAATGTTTTTACTTTCATTTATTAATACCTAATATCCTTATGTTAATTAGTTACCAAAAATTAAGTAATAGAACTTAGGAATTAAGTAACAGAATAATACAAAAATAATTAACTTATTATGTGATTCAGAATTACTCACATTCGCTCGCGCTTACTCTGGAGAATAAATACTTTATTTCTGAGTGAAACGCATCCTATAATATCCTTTAATGTATCTCTGACAGGGTGTATGCAAAATTTATCATGACAGATTCAGTAGTTACGGTGTAAAAAGGTAACAAACTCACATTTCCATTTATCCTATCGGTTAGCATTACATATTATACAAAAAATAAGAAATATATACTAGTTTCGTCATTAATTATGGGATTTTAATAATGCTTGATTATCACAACTTCAATTCTAAAAAGGGGGCGTTCACTATATTCAATTTTACACTGCTTTTACAAAATATATGGGCATAAATATGACGTAGTTTTCAAATAATATTATGTTTGAAAAACCTCATTTATATCAAAATTAAGAATACTGCCATCTGTGCAGCGCTTGTGGTACCAATTTCATTTACAACGTTTCCCTTTTGGACTTAAAATGGTTTGAAAACTTCTGAAATTACATATCATATTAATCATTTCAACGTTCCTAAAGATATAAAGGTTTTTTATAGTTATTTATTACAATTTCGATGGAGAGCACGTTTAATTAAATCAATTACGAGCGGCAGGAAAAAATATTTGAATATATGAACACAGCCATTGTAAAAAATATAGTTTATAAAAATCAAATAAAAACTCTTTTGCAAAGACTTTTAACAATAACGTTTTTTTTTTATGAGATTAATATATAATATATATGGATATATGTATACTATTTCTTCTATTCCTGCTTCTAATTACAAAATGAGAAATATAAATACACGTAAATATAACAATATTCCAGAAGTTTGCAAATTATAATTATTATCCTAGAGTTCGTGTTTGCGTGCATTCTATTACGTAATTCGGTTTGATCGTTTTTTTATTCAGTCACTTTGGCCAGACAAAATATTTATAGTTCTGTGTCACGCTAGCAATTTTGTATGCGCGGAAGTGAGTTCAATAATTACGTAGTTATTATTTTTAATATATGCAAATTGTTAACAACGCCATCTATTGACAGTGAAAGGGAAACGAATGTGTATAATTTTGTTTTTCATTAATTGCTGGAAATCTCTCAACCGTAAAGTTATTTTGTGTATTTATTTCAAGTCTATTCTTACGATCTTTGAAAATTTTAATTTCAATAGTATATTCCGACTTTAGTATATTTATTGCTTATTAGAAACATATCTGAGAACTGCACTATTTACTACTATTTAGAATTGATGAATTTTTTTTTTTTCGAAATGTCTACGCTATTGACCCAGCAAGGTCTTAACAGCTTCACCGGACTACTAAGGCGAGCGCTTAAGGCACTCAGCCGATTTTATTTTGGCAACCAGCTCAAGGGTGCACGGCACACCTCGGCTTGGCTGTTGCCTGTTGCATGCAAAATCGCGACCTATCTTAGCTAACCTAGCTAA
The DNA here is from genome assembly GCA_014332785.1 of Antheraea mylitta. Lineage (NCBI taxonomy): Eukaryota > Metazoa > Arthropoda > Insecta > Lepidoptera > Saturniidae > Antheraea > Antheraea mylitta. The sequence goes on along the minus strand of JACEII010000143.1, from coordinate 1,094,509 downwards.
CCATTCATATATGTATGAGTTGTTGAAAAGTATATGTGTACCAAGCATACACGCCTCAATAACTCCTCCATATATTTATTAGCTAGGCTTGAACCGCTGCCGTGGGAGGCCTAATCGGGTTAGAATTGATGAACATCATGTCATATTCTAAACGTATAAGACAATAGTTACTATAGGAGTTACTTATTAAACTATCTAAAAAAATGAACAATTAGCTTCTCATTTCTAGAAATATCCGTCTGTGTGTATGTTTGTATGATCACGCATCTCTTGTAAAGTACTGACTTCACACACAAACATATCCTCAGGAGTAACAACTCTTTTGTTTCATTAAAATCGATCCACTCTATCAAAAGTTATTATAGTTTGAATGACGCCTGACGCTAATCTCAGGAACTATTGGTCCGATTTTAAAAATTATTTTAGTGTTAGATAGCTCATTTATCAAAGAAGGCTATAGGTTAAGTAACTACTCCATGCGAACGAAGTCGCGGGCAGAAGCTTGTTTATAATATAAAGAAAGAATACCAAAGAATACCCCTGAGTGTCCCACGTATAGGAAGTCGTTTATTGAACCGGCAAACATTTCATCTCCCTTTAGCTAAATCTAATGTTGGTCAACATTGCCCTTTATATCGTATGCTTTCATTTTGTAATAGTTTACGTTTTAAATTTGATATATTTTTTAATGTTTCTTTGGCCTTTACTAGAAAAATAATTTATCTAAATATTTAATTTAATTTAATTTAATTTTACTTTTAATAACATATAATTGGCTTGTTAATTTATACATGTCGTGTTCACCTTTAGTAGAGTTCGTGTTCGTTCACTGAGCTCAGTTTTGTGGAACTTAAATAAATAAATAAATAAATAAATAAATAAATATACATGTCACAATCTTATTTGAATAAACGGACCAGCAAAGGACAATTAAACATATTAACTAATGTAATCAAATTATTCAATTATATATTGTTATATTGATCAAAGTTTTGACAAATTATACCATTCTCATACAATTGTACATCAACTGTGCCAAGTCTAAAGCCAACTTCACTTATATATGTACCCATGTAGTCACACTCCAATAGTAATGTAGGAACGTTGGGTAATTTGGATAGCGAGTTGTAGAGTTTTTACGGTTACCGAATTATTAAGGCGGATTAAATATTGATTCGATTTTTACTAAGATATTTTTTTAAATAGCATTTTTCAAAAATTTTCTGCATTGATTAATCTGCATATCTTAACCCTCGTGGAATATTCTTTTACTATCATCATACTACAGATATATACATACAGTAACATATAATAGTACCATAAGGCATTAGAAAGTACATACAATTTTCGATGTTTTGATTCCGTTGTGGTATAGATGTTGTGTATGTATATGTTCTAATGCCTGTAATTTACATAACACTCGAGGAACAGTGCTAATTTTGTCGTGAGATAAAAATATGATTTTTCTACTCTGTTTTTGTCTTTCACAATACAGAATACTATTTTTACCTCTAACGAATCAAGGTAAGTAAGATGTTTTGGAGCACCTTCTCGTTCTAAACTTTTTGTTCAGAATGTTACCGACCAATTTTGATAGGCTTTACCAGAAGAAAACCTCTGATATAGTCTAAAGTAAATCATTAGTAGTGCGGAGAGTGCTAAGAATACAATAAAAATATTTTTTTCGTATTCTACTATAGACAATAATTTGCATTTCAAGAGTCATAAACTTGATTTTTTTTTAACAAAACCCTTATTCCTCGTTGTGTTCCAGTAGTCCCAATATTTAATCAAAAAAGCCTTATATGATGCATATTGAAAATCGTGATGAAGAAATTCTCAATTTTATTGTTAGATCCTTAAACTTTTTGTTTATTATATTTTATTCATTTAACCTTTACATTTAAACGAGCGTTCGTTTTAAAGAAGAGAATCCAAATTATCCAGCAGGCGTACACATTAATATTTCACGGCAATTGAATACTTATGTTTGTAAGCAGTTTATGAATATTTTTCAAATTTATTAAGTAAAAGTTACAAACATACATAATTATTTAGGTTCTAAATCTTTTAGAGACATGAATACTTTCATCTTTGATGCCCTCTATGCTTAATTCTGTGATGTGTAAATATCTCACTTATGGTTAAATTTTGTGCATTTTCCCTTAAAGTATTTTCTCTTTGTGTATATTACCTTCAAGAGTAATTCGAAGAACATTTTTTAACTTCTTGATTATGATTTTCAGTAACATAATATAATTAAAACAAAACTACTCCAAGAAACGAGTCTATTCCTTCCTCAAGGGCCGGCAACGCATCTGTGATTCCTCTCGTATTACAGCGGCCCATGGGCGACGGTGATCACTTACAATCAGGTGACCCACATGTTCGTTTGCCTTCAATGGTAAAAAAAAAACGTTCCAGATCATTTTCATGAAAAGTCCTGCTCAGTAAAATTATAAGTTAAATAAAGTTGCTTTAATTAAATTAGAATTAAACTCATCGACATATAAAACCCAAGACACAGTCTCGAGTAAAAGTGACGCTCAAAACCGCCCGCAAACACTCCCCATGTAGTTATAGTTATGCGATAAACTAATGATTTTGTAAATACAACCTTATGAGAATTACCCCCTACAACGTCACAAACTCACAAACTGACTGTGTATAATAGTAGTATAGATAAACATGATAAATATAACTCTACCTAACTTTGTCAGGGCTAGTCGTGATGAAAGCATGCTAATAGCACTCTAGTTTGTGGAGCTGTGAATAATTTTTAGCGAATAATCAAGGTCCACGGAGAAAGTAACAATAAAGTTAAATTGCGTACTTATGTACGTCCCGTGAATAAATTGATGTAATAAAAATGTGTTGAATTATAATGACACGGATTTTTATTTTGTTTTAATTACCTTTTTTTATCTCTTAGACGATTACTGCCATTGTCGTGTAGGTCTCTCATATTACAAGTCTCTTGTGATCATTTCTGTGTTCTGACACGACGGAGGCTTTAGAACTTTTTAGAGAGTTTATGGCATCTCGGATTTTTTTATATCATAGGAGACAAACGAACAGATGGGTCACCTGATGTTAAGTGATCACTACCCTTCATAGACACCAGTAACACCAAAGGAGTCGCAAATGCGTGGTCAGCTTGTGCGGTGGGGAAGAGGGAAAATGAAAGGGGAGAGAGCGTGGGGAAGGTGGAGGAGACGAAGGGGTTAGGCTTCCAGCGCTCTCACTGACTGAACAACACACAACGATGCAAGCACTGTTACTTCACGCTGGTGTTTCTGTGGGTCGGATGGTAGTACCCCGGGCGAGCCGACCCATTCAAGTTGAAACCAGTAATAGCTTCAGCGTGTCTCTACCACTTTCAAGAATTCATTGTCATCCATGTTCCGTGTTCACTTCCCAGACACTTCACTTGTGCACAATAACCGAACCATATCACGTAAAACATCATCAATATTACAAAATATATAGTCGAATAACACAGTTCACACACACTGATTACGCGAAACTCGTTCAATATTTTAAAGAAAATCCGTCGTCTAGTAGTTTAGACAGGATTCCGGACGTGTTGGTGTCTAAAGCCGACGCGGATTCGGCCATCGATTCCCTGGTTGATTATCTCCAGACCGCCGTCAGGGTGACCTCGAAAGAGGTACAAGCGGCGAACGATTCCCGTTTTATACTCCCTGACGACGTGAGAGCATTGATCACGGAAAAAACACCGCGACTCGAGCTTACGACGCTTACCCGTCTGTAGAGAATCGCAATCGTTTACGTTCGTTACGAAAAACAGTCAAGTCTCGTATTTCTGAGATCCGGGGTGACAGGTGGGACAGACTCCTGGAGGGTCTCCAGCCGTCTCACCTGTCGTACTGGACTCTAGCGCGAACTCTCAAATCAGATATGGTTACTCCAATGCCTCCTCTCGACAGAGGCCCCGGGTTGCCTCTCGCTTTCGATAGCATAGATAAAGCAGAATGCCTTACCGCAAGCTTAGAGAAACAGTGCTCGCCAAACACTGATAACACTGACCCTTTCCATAACGGATTAATCGAATCAGCTGCGGAGCATATACTCGCGTGTCCTCCGGCGGATACCCTAACCGCGATCACTTTCGATGAAGTTGCAAGCGCAATCAAGCGTCTCAAGCCTAGGAAGTCCCCAGGTCCCGATGGGATCAGGAACGAGGTTCTGAAACTCCTTCCTGATCGCATCATAGCTCTATTGGTCTGCGTTTTCAATGCGGCCATGTCCCAGGGTCACTTTCCGGGCGTCTGGAAAAAGGCCGTAGTGATAGGTATTCACAAGCCCGGCAAGAAAGCTACGCTTCCCGTTAGCTATCGCCCCATTAGTCTGTTGGATGCCTTAGGAAAACTTTACGAGCGGCTCCTTATGAACCGCCTTCAGTCTCGATTACAGATTTAAAATTAATACCACCTGAGCACTTTGGATTTCGCGCCGAACACTCTTGCACGAATCAATTACACCGCCTCACGGAGTACATTTTCTCTAAATTTAACGCCGATCCAAAACGTAAACCGAAACGTACAATTGCAGTCTTCTTCGATATCGCCAAGGCCTTCGATAAGGTCTGGCACGGAGGGCTCATCCATAAATTATGTAAATCTCGCGTACCCGATAGGTTAATTCATATTATTCGCGATTATCTAACTGATAGGATATTCCGCTTTAGAGTGGATGGTGAACTATCGCTGCCCCACCCGATACGCTCGGGTATGCCACAGGGCTCCATACTCGCGCCCACGCTCTTTAATCTATTCATCAGTGACCTAACTCGGTCTCGGGGGGTCGAGGTAGGTTGTTACGCTGACGATACTGTTATTTACACCTCCGGCTGGCGGTCGGACTTTCTTAGAAAGCGCATCGAAAAAGCCGTTCATACTCTCGGTGAATGGTTTCGTCGATGGCGCATAGAAGTTAATCCGGATAAGAGTGCCGCAATACTCTTCGATCCCACGAAACGCGCTAATAAATTTGAGCCCATGAGGCTATACGGAATCGATATCCCTTGGGTCGAAGAGGTCAAATATCTCGGTGTTACATTAGATAGACATTTAAATTTCAATTCACATATAGACAGAGTACGAAACAAAGCCGCTATGGTCTTGGGTCGCCTCCATCCGTTGCTTTGTCATAAGAGTAAGATGTCCCTCAGACACAAGCACACTTTGTATAAGACGTGTATCCGTCCCGTGATGACATATAGCTGCCCCGTTTTTGCGCATATGTCCAAAGATAACTTTGATAAGCTGCAGGTTCTCCAAAATCGTGTTTTACGTAAAGTGAGCGGTGCCCCGTGGTACATCCGGAGAGTCGATCTCCATAGAGACCTAGAGATCCCTTATGTCTTGGCGTACGTAAAATCACTTACGAGTAGTTATTTTGAAAAAGCCGCGAATTATCCCAGTCCGTTTGTGGTATGCGCCGCAAACTATGAACCCATACCTAACGTTGCGCGTTATAAAAGACGTCCGCGACACATTTTTACCGACCCTCCTGATTCAATCACGTCAGCGAACGATCAGTACCAGCCTGTCCCTCGAAACAGAGCGTGTTCACGCCCACGCTCGCGTAACCACAGATCACGCCGACGGGTCTGGGGGTTAATTTCGCTCCCGCACACTCGATTAGGCCTCCCACGGCAGCGGCTCAAGCCTAGGTTTGGTCCCTCGGTAGGGAGCCCTTAAGTGCGTTGCTTACGCGATACGGTGACATACAAATATACATCACCGCTACAACACTACACGATCACCCCCACACACGTGCACGCCTACACGCTTACATATGAAAGTGGACGGGTTTACATTTTTTTTCCTTATCGAACTGAAAAACTCTCAATTTTCCGATAATAAATATATGGAGGAGTTGATGAGGCGTGTATGCTTGGTACACATATACGTTTCAATAACTCATACATATATAAATAGTTAGCTAGGTTAGCTAAGATAGGTCGCGATTTTGTATGCAACAGGCAACAACCAAGCTGAGGTGTGCCGTGCACCCTTGAGATGGTTGCCAAATAAAATCGGCTGAGTGCCTTAAGCACTCGCCTTAGTGGTCCGGTGAAGCTGTTAAGACCTTGCTGGGTCAATAGCGTCATTTCGAAAGAAAAAATCGTCCGTAAACCGACTTTACAGACAAAAAAATGTTGTTAAATGGTACTACTGTACATCTTCTATACTATAATAAAACTGTAACAAGTCGAAATCTGTACATTAAATATTTTTTGAAAATTTTAATCAGGATAGGCTATGTTATCGATATAGAAGCCAAAAATAATCTTTTTACAATTTTTGTCTGTCTGTCTGTCTGTCTGTCTGTCTGTCTGTCCCTATGCACACGCATCACTCTGAAACTACTGAACCAATCTTGACGAAACTTGACATAGTGATAGCTAATATTACGAGATTACATCAAATATACTTTTTGTCTCATAAAACGCCAAGGGTTCTCCAGGATAAAGGATTAAAGTCTAGAATATAAACCCGAATTACTCTGAAAGTACTGAACCAATTTTAACGAAATTTGACACAGTGATAACTAATATTAGAAGACTACATCCAGGATACTCTTTGTCCCATAAAACGCAAGGAGTTCTCCAGAATAACGGACGAAAGTAAAAAATTTGTAGATCATGAGATTCTTAATGGATTTTGGTAATTTTCCTTTGTGCTATTTACAGCAGACAGATTAGTTAAAAATTCAAGCTATATAGACTACAAAAAAAAAAACAATAACCAAAAAAAAATTACGGGGTTCGAACCGTCGCCCTGTCGATCGTCCGATCCGATAAGTATAAAGTCGCCAACGTTACCTCTAGGCCACGCTTACATAATTTTAGGTTTCGAAAATTTTAACTGCTTCGGAAACGTCGACAAAATTGTTAATAACTAATTTATATTATTAAAACTGTAACGAGTCGAAATCTGTACATTAAATATTTTTTGAAAATTTTAATTAGGGTAGACTATGTTATCGATATAGAAGTTAAAATTAACACAGTGATAACTGATATTACAAGGCTACATCCAGGATACTTTTTGTCCCATAAAACGCAAGGGTTTCTCCAGGATAACGATTAACAAAAAAAAATTGATAACGTAACTAGACTTTTTTGCAACAGTACTAAACTAAACTAGAGCCGGCAACGTTGGAAGAACAAGAATTTTAGAATAGCTGGTTAATACTGTGACAATTGGTCGATGATAACTGAAGTATGTTACAAAAGTATTAAATAATAGCATTATCAAGATATATAGTATGTCATAGTGTGATTTTACTTTTTTTGTAGAAGGGTGCACACTTTCACTTCCGAAATTATCGCTGTCCGACATATTTTAAATTAAAACACTGGTTACATTCACAACTGCGAAAGGTCTTTCATAATTTATAAATAGCGTTAAAAATGCGTCGTTTAATCCGCGACAGTCAATTGTCTAATGAAATAGTAACAAAGAAATCAGTGAAAGGTGCAAGCGCGGTGTGTTTGGCGGTATGTCAAAGGGCGCAAGGTCCTCTGTGCATGCCGCGTAATACTGGTACGAGTGTGTATTAATATATAGACATGAATAACATAGTCTTTTACGCATGGTACAGTTTTTATTAAGATTTATTTCAAAAATGTAGTGACATAATCACAATAGGTAGACATATGCTACCGCCAAGTTTTTTATAGATAATAATATGTTCTTTAATATTGTAGAACATATTTTTGTTCTATCATTTATAGTTATCGGAGCGCATGCGATGAAATACATTTTAAGCCAAATTTTTTTCATACCTTTGATTACATTATTGAAATTTTAGTAGAAATCCCAATTTTTTTCTAAAAAAAATGTAGCCTATGTTACTAAGGGTTTTTTTTCGAAATGTCTACGCTATTGACCTAGCAAGGTTTTAACAGATTCACCGGACTACTAAGGCGAGCGCTTAAGGCACTCAGCCGATTTTATAATGGCAACCAGCTCAAGGGTGCACGGCACACCTCGGCTTGGCTGTTGCCTGTTGCATGCAAAATCGCGAGCTATCTTAGCTAACCTAGCTAACTATTCATATATGTATGAGTTGTTGAAACGTATATGTGTACCAAGCGTACATGCCTCAACAACTCCTCCATATATTTATTATCGGAAAATTGAGAGTTTTTCAGTTCGATAAGGGAAAAAAAAGTAAACCCTTCCACTTTCATGTGTAAGCGTGTAGGCGTGCACGTGTGTGGGGGTGATCGTGTAGTGTTGTAGCAGTGATGTATATTTGTGTGTCACCGTATCACGCAAGCAACGCAATCAAGGGCTCCCTACCGAGGGATCGAACCTAGGCTTGAGCCGCTGCCATGGGAGGCCTAATCGGGTGAACTATAGATGTTTTACATCAAAAATCACATATAATCTGGGTATATGTTTGAGTGAGACCGGGGATAGTTTGGATTCACAATTGGAAACAGTAGTTGTGGCTGCAATCGGGTATCAGTTTTGTTCAATTTTATCGCTTTTAAAAATACAATTGAAACCAGTGGTAACCAATTTGGTGCAGACGAAGTTGCACGGGTCAGCTAGTACAAAATAAATTTCGAAGCTCTATGAAGAGAAAGCTTTAATTATTTTACCGAAGTCCATTACTTTTACCGACGCAATTACGTATTTTGTAATTAAATTATTCTAATTTATGTATTTGTGAGTAATAGTAGCAAAATATACAATATTTTTTTAAACTAATTTGAATTTCAAAACAAGCTCTTTGGAAATGTTTAATTGTTGAATCCGTGTTGATTGTATCAACTACTATTTTGTACTAGCTACCGGCTCTGACTTCACACGACGTGCTTATTAATTAATGGGAAGAATGAATCAGAATGTTTATCTACAGTACGACTATGTATTAAGATAAAATGGCTACTGAATATTTAAACGTCTGTCAATTTTGTTAATATTTGTGAAGACATAGCATCGACTACTTATAACGGAATTAATATACGGCCCTAAAAATAACCGCAAAATCTTTCCGTTAATGATGCAAAACTTTCATACATCTCTATCATTCCAATAATAACTCGAAATTACCATTTAAAGTTCCCTTGAGATCTGCAAAAATTGTGGACTAAACTGCATCGTCACGCAGTCTGATAGTCCGAAACGCATGACGACAATGTATACCCATACCTGCATTAAAGGTAGTAGTAGAACCACGCTGAAGCTATTACTGGTTTCAGCATGAATGGGTCGGCTCGTCTGCGGTCATACCACCCTCTAACAGAAATCCGACGTGAAGTAGCATTGTTTGCATTGTCGCGTTTCGTTCGGTAAGTGAGAATGCCAGAGGCTCATGTTCCATTCTCTCCGCATCCCTTTTACCCAAATACAGGCTGGCAACGCACATACGACTCCCTTGATGTTGCCAACTAGGTATGTGAGTACAGTTATGATAAAACTAGCTCCTGCCTGTGGCAACTTCCGCTTTTTTTTTTCGAAATGACTACGCTATTGACCCAGCAAGGTCTTAACAGCTTCACCGGACTACGACAACGTCCGCGTGGAATAGTTACTTTGGAATAACGCTGAATTTTACTCCCAACTTCGTTAACGTAGAAGGTTTACGTTCAAGGTGGTAGAGCCATGATGAAGCTATTACTGGTTTCAGAATGAATGGGTCGGCTCGCCTGGGGTAGTACCACCCTCTCACAGAACACCGACGTAAGTAACAGTGCTTGCATTGTTGCGTTTCGTTCGGTCAGTGAGAGCGCCGGAGACCGACCTCCACTCCCTCCCTCCAGCCCACACTCCTCCCTCCTTCTCCCCCTCCCCCCTAATACAGGATGGCAACGCACTTTCGACTCTCCCGTTGTTGCTAGTGTCTATGGATGGTAGTTGTCACTTAATATCAGGTGACCCACCTCTCTGTTTACCTCCTATGATATAAAAAAGGTGAAAATTACAGTTAAATTATACATACGTTAACCCTGATTTTGAAACATTCTTGATAGGTACTCCGCTCCTATTGACCTTAGCGTGATGATATATGGCTTTCCCTGGTAAATGAGCTATATAATACTGAAAGATTTCTTCAAAGCGGACCAATAGTTTATGAGATTAGCGTCTTCAACCAAATAAACTCTTCAGCTTTATACAATTATCATAGTGGTACTCAACCTTTTTTTTAAACAGGCCACAATCCCCTTTCACTCATGGTGTCACATACAGCAATTTTGTTTTAAGTTATAGGAGGCAAATGAACATACGGGTCACCTGGTCTTAAGTGATCACCGCCGTCCAAAGACACTAGCAACACCAGGGAAGTTGCAAATGCGTTGCCAGCCTGAGTTTGGGGGAAGTTTGGAGACCGAGGATGGGGAGGGTGAAGGGAGAGAAGGTAGGTCTCAGCCGCTCTCACAGACCTAACGAAACGCAACAATGCAAGCACTGTTACTTCACGTCGGTTTTCTTTTAGAGGGTGATACTACGCCAAGCGAGCCGACCCATTCATGCTGAAACCAATAATAGCTTCAGCGTGGCTCTACCACCTACAAATATTTAGGTATTAAATTAAAAAAATATGGAATCTATTTAATTTACTCAATAATTTACTCAGCATGCTCATAGTTTTTCTGATGGGCAGGAAATCTAAAATAATCGAAAATAAAGTATAATCGTATGGGCCAATTACAAAGATCCGGCTGGCGGCAGGTTGAGTATGGCTGGCATAGTTTATATAGTACTAGGCTCTGCCCGCGACTTCCTTCGCGTAGAATAAAGATATTCTTTATTTCTTAATACGCAGCGGAAGCTCTCAAGAGAAAAAAAACGATTCTGAAACATTATTCAATGGTGCTCCACTCTTATTGGTCTTAGCGTAATGATATATAGCCTATAACCATCCTCGATAAATGGGCTATATAATATTGAAAGAATTTTTCAATTAAGACCAGTAGTTCCTGAGATTATCCCCTACAACGTCACATCGTCTAAAACTCACAAAGTCACAAACTTTACCTCTTTATAATATTAGTATTTTTTTTATGTCATAGGAGGTAAACGAACAGATGGGTCACCTGATGTTAGGTGATCACCACCGTCCATAGACACTTGCAACAACCAGGTGAGTCACAAGTGCGTTGCCAGCCTGTGTTTGGGAGCAGGGCGGGGGGGACAGGAAGAGAAGGAGGAAGGGAAAGAGGAGGGTAGGTGGGTCTCCAGCTCTCTCACTGACCGAATGAAATGCAACATTGCAAGCACTGTTACTTCACGTCGGTTTTCTGTGAGAGGGTGGTGCTTCCCCGGACGAGCCGACCCATTCGTGCTGAAAACAATAATAGCTTCAGCTTGGCTCTACCACTACGAATGAAAGAGGATAAGAGTAAGAGTTTAGTATAAGAGTTAATAAACAAACATGTACAGAGCCACGGATATAGCTTGTATATTTAAAAGATATATGTACTTTTTGCAACCTCTCATGTGTATAAAGACGAGTAATTATACATAACAATACAAAAGAGGAGAAATTAATTGATGAAATAATAGAAGACAATAATAATAAAGTACAATTATTGTAACTGTTTTTGTTACTACGTGTAGCAAGTTGTATATTAATATGCACCATTCACGTATAAAACATTTCGGATGCGGTAATTTTTAAAACATGAAAAATAAATTACTTACACAAAATAAGTTTATTATAAATAAATGTTGAATTTGAGTAGTACAGAGTATCTAAAAAAAATTTCTTCCATAAATTATTGATCAATATCACGCAAGAATAAAATAATCTATTGCTGATATATGGCTACAGTATTTTTATACGTTGTGTATAAAATAGTCTCTTATAATGATTTATGATAAATATTACAGTTGGCTAAAAATGTATCCTGATAAAAGTGACAAAGTAGCTACACCAAATTAAAGAAACATAGATTGAAATAACTATCAAACATGGTAATATGATACACTAATAGTCGCTTGCCTTACATTTTAATTTAATGATGACAACACCAAGCCAGTTTAGCGCTAGAAAAATGCGCGCTTTGTTATTATACGAAATATAAGAACAGGATAGAAAGTAAGGGTCCCGTAGGATAGATAACGCAGCAAAGGACACAATCATTAAAAAATGGGGCCTATTTAAATTCATTTATTAAAGATTTGCAAGACTTAGAAGAAACCAAAGCCGTCGTGTGGTTGAATGTTTTGGCTTGTACAATATCAAGTCGACGTCAGCAGGTTTTAATGCATTTTTTAGAAATTAAGGAATATTAATTTAAATCGGTGACATTGTCGGCTGACGGTAAATTAAATGATCACTACGAAACCTGAACCTCAGAAATATTCTAGTTGTGTTGCGGTGTGTGGGGAAAAATACAAAACTGTAGAATTCTCGAAATATTAAATCCGCCAATGTTGGAAGTTGGCGTGGTGATTATAACACATTCTTTCAAGAAAACGACTTTTAACCAGAAGTAGGAATCTTACATGCTTACATGCTTAAGCTATCTATACCAATATTATAAAGAGGTAAAGTTTATGAGTTTGTGACGTGAGTTTGTGACGTTTTAGGGGGTAATCTCAGGAACTACTAGTCCGATTTGAAAAATTCTTTTATGTTATATAGCTTATTTATCGAGTATGGTTATAGGCTATATCATCACACTAAGGCCTCTGGGAGCGGAACACCGATTAAAGATGTATTATAAAGAGGTAAAGTTAGTAACTTTGTAGGGGGAAATCTCAGGAAATACTGGCCCGATTTAAAAAAATCTTTCAATGTTATACAGCTCATTTATTGAGGAAGTTTATATACAATCACGCTAAGATCTATGGGAGCGGAACACCGATTAAAAATGTTTCAAAATCGGGATGTTTTTTCTTATTGGGAGCTTCCGCTGTATATTAAGGTTAGCCCAAAGTAACTATTACTACGCGGACGAAATCGTGGGCAGGGGCTAGTTATTAATATAAAGTATTTCCCCATCAGTACAATAAATATTGTACTTCTTTTTTCAGTATCCTTATACTTTGCAATCAATATAAATGCATTTCAGAAAACAAAATTATAAAATAAATTTACAGATTAATTTGCCTTCTCCAAACAGACATAAATGTATACATCCGATTCAAACAAACTCAGAACGTGCCATTCATACCGCATCCCCGATCTAACCATTCTAACCCTATAAAAACAGCCAGCGCTTGCGCACCGGAGTCAGTACATTTTATCAACCCGTAACGTCGACATCATCCATAATGTCTAGAATTTTCCTGCTAACCCTTCTATTAGCAATAACAACGGCAAAAGAAGATGCAGGGTTCAAATTCATGATGAAAGTTTACGAAGATTGTCACAGGACAACAGGCGTATTACCTTGTTTGAAAAAGAAAGCAATACTATTCTTTGACCGTGCAGCAAGGATGGATAACATACCGTTGATAGAAGGAGTTGATGTTGTGAAGGATCCGACAGCAAAAATTGTGCCGATAAGTGAGAATGAGATCGAAGCGGTACTCCCTCGCAATCTGCAGGACAAAGATGAAGCATTGACGCAGATGCTCTGGGACAGGATTGCTACGTTTGCGAACTCAAGGACAATTCAACTCTCGTTGCCTAAAATGACTGGTGAAGAATTAAACAAAGGTGTTGAAGAAGGTATGTCTTTAAAGAATTTTGCCATATATATTTCAAAATTTAGTTTTTTAATCACCATGTTTACGTGATAGATAATATTATTTTATGGGATACATAGTAATGGAATTATGACATAACAACTTTAATGGGAATAAAATTGCATTTAAAGAAATGCATTGAATAAAGAATTAGATAGTAAAGAGCCTATCAATTCTTTTGTCATTGATTGAAACATCCAAGGGACGATGCTGACATAAACATTTCTATAAGCTTCATCAGACGTCACTATTGTATATTAAATTTTATTATGATTTTTTAAAATTAGCAAATCGGAAATGTACTTACAAGATGTTGATAACCTAGCTTTCGAAGGATTGAATCTCGTAACAGCTACATCTATGAACTAATAGTTACAAAGTGTATATATTATATACTGGTATCTTCCCGCCGAACAGAAGTCTAATTATAAAAACCAAACGCTTGGAAACTAGTTAAGATTGTCTAGATATAATATATTACAGGTGAATAACCTCATAAATCTAACTATACGTGTAAAAAAAGTAACAAAAAGTCAGTGCTTAACACTAATGAAGCTTTTAATCAACAAATTACAATCATGGAACTTCCTGGTATTATAAAGTAATACCGCCATGGACTATAATAGTGAAGAACATTATTGTATCCTAAATCAGAGTATGATAGGCTGCGTTGACCATTTAAAATGTAGTAGAAATTAAATTTAGATTAGATTTTATACAAATACTACGGAGCTCGGTAGGTTGGTCTGTCAAACGCTAATAAGAAATCCAAAAAAAGTTGACATAATTATTTTATCGGGGAAAGAAATCTTGACAACAGCGCTACCTACCGGATCTTACTATGGTTAAGAACTGTTTAGATAACCTATAAGCTTATTAACAAACGTATACAGGAGTTTTAAATAGTAAGATCTATCTCTAGTAATTAAGCTGAATCTTCAAATACCTTATATACAAACTTTATATTAAGCACTTCACTCAATATTAAAACATTCGTCGTAACATAAAACTTCGTATTGTCTTTCTGTTGTTCTTTTTACATATGTATGATGCTTTTCAGAGCAAAAATTGTGTTAAGATTAACACGCATGGTAAAGCGTGGGTACATTATTAGTAAACATTACTTTTGAATGCTTTAATGATGAAGATTAAAAAAAATCATTTGCTTAAGCATCTCCTCATATATCTAAAGTATTATTGGATAAACTATTACAGAAAGTAATTCTATATAAGAGAAAACGAACATTATTTTAAATCACACTATTGCTGTAATGGGTAAATCTATAAAGCTAAATATTCATAGAAACCACAACATTATATCGCTATGAAATCAGTTAAATCGCACTATTGACATTATTACCCTCTATCCAATATTACCCTATTCTGTTTTATAATACCTATTATCATAATTAATTGTACATTGTATTTATAATAAAAAATAAATTTATAATTAAAACAAGAAAAGTGCTTTTTATGACGAATGTTGCATTACACGGTTTATCTATCTCTAAATGATTTTCATTGTCAATCTGTACATGTCTAAATGTCTAATTAGAATATTTTCTAGCCTTGGTACCTAGTACATATCTATTACCAGCTAGATAGTTATGACTAGTATTGCCTGTAAAGGCTTATTGTAGAGGAAAAAATTGCTTGAACTTCTAAATCATTCCACATATAAACATTATGTTTCTTATAGCTTTCAGTTGAAATCTGAATGTGTGTTAATACTGTTTCAAATTTTGTTTTACGATCGAGATTATAAACTAATTATACATTTGATGAAACTTTTACTCAGTAGTGAAGTTTAGAAACAACAGCCGTTAATGTCACGATTCACAAATTGTTAGTGTTGCCTTTATGTTCAAGCAATTTGACAATGATTGCACTTTCTCTGATTTACGCGATGACTAACATTTATTTTGCTGAAGCAGTGATGTTATTTTAGAATCTTCTTTACGCGCCATCATATAGTCTTCAAATAATACAGCCTGTATGGCTTCTAACTTTTACAAGGCTTCGTCTCTTTCACAAATTATCTTAATTTCATTTTATGATTGAAAAAAGGTAACACGATGTTTGTAATGAAATGAATGAAGGGAAGAAATTATTAAAATATGATGTACAAGTTTTTCCCAATACTCTAGGATGAAATTGTGAACTGAAATAAAACTTTTGTGCTAAGGATTTACTTATAAAACAGTTTTTCGAATACTGGCAGTTAGGTATATACTGAAAAAATTACCTTGTTTTGAAAGTGCCGTCTCAATATACACGGATTGCATAATTATATTTTCGGGCATTAATATCTTAGCCTCAACCTTCAAATTTTCAAGAGCATTATTTATTAGATACGAAATATATATAAGAGTTGTTGAGGTATGTATGCTTGGTATAGTTGCTTGGTAGGTAGCTTAGGTCAGCTCAGATAGGTCGCGAATTGGACATATCAAGCAACAGCCCAAGCCGAGATGTGCCGTGCACTCTTTAGCTAGTTGTCAAATAAAATCGGCTGAGTGCCCTAAGCGCTCGCCTTAGTTGTCCGGTGAAGCTGTTAAGATCTTGCTAGGTCAATAGCATAGTCAGTTCGAGAAAAAAAAAGAAAAAAGGAGCATTATATAGGTTAAGATAGCAAACTCATAACTTCCTAACTTAAAGATATGTGAAACACGAATTTACTATAATAACTATCTGCTCTATAGTAAGGTAACGATAATGACCTCATTATTCTGAACCCGTTTAGGCGATGAATTTTCAAAAACATTTCTTAGTCTCAAATACATTTTATAAAGAAAACTTTACAAAAAAATTGAGCCGTCACGGGACGCCTAGCAGATGTGAACCATCAAAATTGTTTCTTGTAAGTTATATGCATAAAATAACAGATTACGACAAAATACAAAAATTCAAATAGGTGCTAGCGGTGTGTTTGGCGACATTTTATCAAAGGGCGCTAGGTCGTCGGCGCGTGCCATGTTACACTAATAGAACAAGTGGCCTACAAGATAGGGTTGCAAATGTTTTTGAGTGTTTCATAATAGTGCAATGTTCGTGTTTTGCGTCGCCACGTCAATAACGAGGTTTTACCCTCCGCCTATAGATGTTTCACATCAAAAAATATTATTTGCAACAGCTATAACTCTACTAGTTTAAGCTCTTCCTTGTCCATAAATTAGTATGAACAACAATTAAGTGGATTATAAATTCTAATGCCTAACAGTTTTTCCTATGAAAATTCCAGGCCGAGGCAAGATGAAGAAGATGATGGGGATGATGATGATGGGAGCTGCAATGAAGATGGCGGCGATGATGCCTATGGGAATGGCTGGTCTCTTCATGTTAGCTTTAAAGGCTTTGATAACGTCAAAGGTATTGATTTCTTAATATTTATAATATTTTTAATCCCACGCATAGGTTGCTATTTTTTTTTTAATTTATTTTGTTGTAGTCTGCAGACTCTTGGTCCGCACCTTTTTTTGCCTATATGTAGTTTTTTTTTTTACGTAAAAATCGTATCCGTGAGCCTATGTATATATTATTATTATTAGTAATTTCTTAAATATTCACTGTTTAATTATTATTAGCTTTTTTTTGGTTTATGACGTTATTGTTTTTATAGCGCTTGCATTTCCATTCTTTATGGCCATTTTTAGGTTGTAATCCACATATATAGGTTGCTATTTGATATTGCTGTTTGAAACATATCTAATTATAATTCATCATCATCATTTTTAGCTTATAAAAGATCCACTGCCATAGACTTCTTCCTGAAAGAAGATATGGGCATAATTACCACGCCAGCCAACGATGTACTGATGATTTCAGACTCCAAGTTATCTTTAGTTGTGTATTTTCCCATGTACATTAGAACTGCAGAATATTTCTTAGATATAGATATCCTTTCCTTCACCGTTAGCTGATAGTGTTACCAATTGAAATGAGTAAATGTACCCAAATTCCAAAAAAGATTATTGGTATATGCTGGTTTCGAACTGACGGACATCAGATTGATATTGCGCTTGTGAAAGCACTATATCACCACGTATAATTATAATTGATATTCATCAATTATAGCATTGTTAAGAGAAATAATAAAAAACGGAATAATGGTTTACAAAACAGTTCGCTTTCTTTGCAAATAACAATAGCTATATATAGAATCATATGTGTACATTAAAGAACCAATTACAGATAATAGAAATACTAATTAAAGTTGTCTATAAACAACTGGAATACATTAAATTGTAATCAAGAAAATTTACTTTCACTTGCCTGAATCCGATTGCTGAGATTCGTACTTAATTTTTATCGGTGTGATAGAAGCTAACGTATTGTTTGATTTAGAAGTAGTGAAGAAAGTCCAGATTTTTATCAAGATTTTAAAGTCTAACTTTGTTTCTATTACATCCATTTTTTTCGTTCATCTATTGCATGTTGCATTACAACTGGACGTGAAGTAGAGGTAAAGAGAAAATCATTCAGAAGAGCAGACAAGGTCAATATGATGGTGCCCATAGCTCAATTCAAAATGAATCAAGGATTTCAATCACTTTCGTGCTTAGATTTTAATATGCATCTACTATCTTAATGATTGTATTTATTACCTATTCCGTACTCTAATACGCATATTAAAATTAAAATGTATAGGTGGTTATCTTTTCTACTAATGGTTGATCCATAATATATATATAATACTAGCCTCTGCCCGCGACTTCGTTCGCATACACTAACACGCAGCAGTTCTCAAAAAACATCCCTATTTTGAAACATTTTTCATCTGTGCTCAGCTCTTATTGGTCTTAGCGTGATGATATGTAGCCTATAACCATTCTCAGTGAATGAGCTATATAACACTGAAAGAATTATTCAAATCGGATCAGTAGTTACTGAGATTACCCCCTAGAACGTTACAACATCACAACGTCACAAACTCACCAACTTTACCTCTTTATAATATTAGTATAAATAATAATAAAATACTTTTAAACGAGCAATTCTTGTATATTTTTATATTGCTATATATTCAGTACCTTGGAAACGACATCTGCTATTGAAATTTAGTGTGTAGGTGGTTTCGAGGACGATAAATCGATCCAGCTGGATTTCATTCATAGAAAACTTTTTATCTGAGTTTCCAGGCAATGAAAAAATATAGCTAAAATATACAGGTAAATTTCGGCACCACTGTTAAACCAATGTTAGCTCAGATGGAAATCGGCTGCTTAGAAAATTCATATAATCCCAGTTCGAATCCGAGTGATAGCAAACGAGATAGATATCTATTTAATCTTTTTTTTTTGTACAAAAGTGGGTAATTTTGTAAGGCAAACTGAACAATTTATTTTAATTAAAAGAATAATTTTATTGTTATGATTAGCAGAGATATCTTTTTTAAATTTTTGTTTAAATGCTAATTTTTTGAGTCAAACCTAACAGTTTATTTTGATTTAAACATGTTTTTTAAAGAATCGAGCTAGGCTCCGTCGTCCAAGTACTATGCATTTAAGTCCCATTGATATAGACGACAAGCTATTTCTTTTAAAATTATTAGTTTTCTGACTATAAAAATTAACTATTCACTAACTATATAAAAATGAAAGTAAGTAAAGAGAATATAAAAGATTTGAAAGTACACGTAGTAACTTAAACGTAGATAACAAAACATCCATTGTTAACAAAAGAAAATATGCAGATTTGCAGTTAAATTATATCCAATTGAGCGAGGGACTATTCTTGTGAAGTTTCGTGGGAAAAATGATTAGTACATTGTAACGTGAATACAATTTATAATTTGTGAGAGTGTTTCTATTTTGGAAAGATCTGTGTCAAGATTATTAAAAATACTAGCCTCTGCCCGCGACTTCGTTCGCATGGAATAGATTCACTAACACTAACACGCAGCAGTCCTCAAAAGGAAAAAACAACCCGATTTTGTAACATTTTTCATCTGGCCTCCATTCCTATTAGTCTTAGCGTGATGATATAGAGCCTATAACCATTCTCGATGAATGAGCTATATAACACTGAAAGAATTATTCAAATCGGACCAGTAGTTCCTGAGATTACCTCCTACAACGTCATAACATCACAACGTCACAAACTCACAAACTTTACCTCTTTATAATATTAGTATAGATTATGAATCATTCAATATAATTATGGGTTTTTACGTTCTGTGTCAAATATCTTGATATCAATATATGTTATGTGTATTTGGGAATACTATTCTACTTTTATTTACTTGTAATATATTGAATATTTTAAGATAACTGGCTATAAAAAAATCCGATGCAGTCATAACGACTATCGACAGAAACAAAAATTCAAAACAAGGACTAAGAAATATAAAAAAATGAGCCGTCACGGGACACCTGGCAGATGTGAAACATCGAAACAGTTCAAATCGAACGAATCTCAAATTTTCAAATTACACTATAGGTATGCGAGCTCAGTGCGGCAAGACAGATTGCGCACAGCCACTTGCGCATGTCATCTCGTCGCCACGTCTCACACCATTCCCACGCTAACAATCGGGTTTACCCGCTTCTATAAATGTTTCACATATATAATAAATATCATAGTTTTACTATTAAATCAAATATAGTTAAAATTATTTAAATTTCATAACTTGTAGATTGAAATTATTAATATTAGTCTGGTTTTCACATCGATTGGCACTCCAAACAATAATTAGATACATTTTTATGCAATTTATTGATTAAACAAACGTATGACGGGCTGTACAAGTTCAATACAAAATATCAATACTATATGTACGTAGGCCGCTATACACAAGCTACGCAAACTCAATATACCACGAGCATGTCGAGCTTATCGGTGACGGGAACTCATAAGTTCCCTATCAAAGACGTCGCTACTGTTGTGCAAGATGTGGTACAATTTACAACCATGTCGAGCATATCGGCAACGTGTACCCATAAGTTTTACCACTAAAAATCGCCCAACGCGGCAAAAAAAATTTTTGACCTCAATAAAATAAGATTCTTATCATTAAATTACTAAATTAATGTCATGAACGTCATAAGACGTCTGATTAAATCCCTTAGGATTTATTTTATCTTACGTCTATATCTCAGTAATGAAATTAATTCTTCATAAATATTTTAGAACAACCTTCCACTATGAATGTTACCTTCAATCAAAGATATTTAACGAATAAAGTTAACGGAAGTTTGTACTAGTGCAGTGAATGCTAAGGAAAATAATTCCTAAGTCAGGTTTAAAGGTTGTTGGCACACTTATGTAAAATAACATCTTATTTCAAACCTTGTTGCTGAGGCTTATTTCATAGATTGTGGTTGTGATACCGGAGATGCTTAGTAACGAATGCATAAAAATATATTTTTTAAAAATTTCTGACTTTTTCGCTGCTTTTTAACAAAATACTTAAGATACAATTTTGTGACCGTTAATTGTTTTGTATCCAAATGTGGTAATGTAATGTTATTTTCAATTGGTGGTATAAAATAAATACACTACCTAATTTGATATTCAACATCTATATATCTATTAATCTAATACCTTTAAACGAGCAATTCTGGTATATTTTTATATTTGTATATATTCAGGATCACGGAAACGGCGTCATCTATTTCCGTGAAACTTAGAATATAAGTAGTTTCGGGGGCAATAAATCGATCTAGCTGGATTGTATTTATAGAAAACTTTTTAACTGTTTTCAGGCAACTAAAAATATAGCTAGAATATAAAGGTAAATTTCGCTGCCGCTGATAAAACAAAAATATCTTAAATGGAAACGGAAAACGGTTGCTTCGAATATATATTTAATGTTAATTTTATGAGGCAAACCTACCAGATTATTTTAATTTATAAATGTTTTTTAAAGAGCCGAGCTAGGCTCGGTCGCCCAGGTGAAATGCCAGTAGGAAATGTTCAAATATTTAGAATAATATACTTTTAATAGTATCTGTATTAAGTGAGAAAAAAAAACTCAGTTATTATAATTATTTTTACTACTAATGTTGAATATCAAATTAGAAAGTGTATTAATTTTATACCAGGAGTCGTACTTTTACACTTTTAGAAATAAATGATTCTAACGGCCACAAAATCAAAACTTAAGCCGTTATTGTGAAAGCAAAGAAATAATAAACTTTATATAGAGTCAGATACTGTTTCAATAAGTTTTTTTTATTTGCTTGTTTTTATTGTATTTTAAAATAATTTAAATAATAATAAACTCAGTTTAGACCAACCTATACAATATAAAAGCAATTGATCGTTGAATACCAGTGAAAAGCTTATGATAGACTTCGCTAAACAACAAAACTAAATCGGCGAAAGTTGCGAAAGCAGAATACAGGGTAACTGCAGTCGACTATATTGTGATCACATTTAAAGAGTCTATCGAATTTATTCCCTTTTCTAAGACAAAGGTTCGGAAATTATCAAAATTCAGTGACTTCTTTATGTTTCAGTTAGTTTTCAAAACGCAATGACCTTGTAAATTTAGATAAATATATATATACTTTAAAAAAACATAAGACTTTTGATAATAGAAAGAGGTAAATAATGTAGTTAGACAAACTTGAAAAAAAAAATTTAACAATATTTCTTTTAGTGTCATAGGAGGTAAATGAACATGCGGGTCACCTGGTGTTGAGTGATCACTGCCGTCCATAGACACTAGCAACACTAAGGGAGTTGCAAGTGCGTTCCCATCCTGTGCTTGGGGGTTAGGGGGTAGGGTGGAGAGGGAAGAGAGGGCAAGGGGAGGGAAGAGGAGAATGCAAGTATTGTTAATTCACGTCGGTATTTCCGTGTGTCGGGTGGTAGTAAAGGGCGAGCTGACCCATTCATGCTATAACCAGTAATAGCTTCAGCGTGTCTCTACCACCTACAAAGACATTATAAAGTAGTTTCGAAATATAATGTTTCCTGAGACTTTTCATTTAGATAATTCCACTAAGCACAATGTAGTATACAAACTTATAATAATTACATTTAATATTAATCTAATTTATTTTTAATGAATATAACTGGCGTACTACTTTATATTATAGGCTTAGAGCCTCAAACAAGAGTATCAAGTACTCAGGAACCGTGTTGTTTGTTGGGTTATTTGTTAAAAAGATAAAACAGATCGAGTTTCTTGCCGGTTCTTCTCGATGACTTTTTATTTTATTTTATTGAAGCACGACAAAGTGACTGCACTATACCTGATGGTAAGCATAGTACAATCCAAAAACAGTGGCGACCACGAGAGACAGATCATCCATCGTCGGTCGCCACTGTCATGCCGGCCATAATGACGAAAGTCACCCGGTACTGGATATGCACAGGCTGATCCCGGAACGCGACGCGCAAAAGCGAGTCACTGTGACGGGATTTTTCGCCATATATATGGTGGTTGCGACCCAGTCGGGCTGTAAAACCCTACCACCCCGCTATCGCCATTGCCTCGTTCGTTGATCAGCAGGGTGCACCACGTGCAGGTGAGGCTAGCTTGGGTGTCTCAAGTCTTAAGATGTTACTCGATACCCCTTACACCCCTGTGTTGTTTTCCGAACCGAAGGTAATTTTAACATTCATAAGCGCCTTCTTAAGGCCTAAATTGAATAAAGTGATTGTGATTTTGAGTTATGGACGGCGGTGATCACTTAACATCAGGTGACCTATCTGTTCGTTTCCCTCCTGCGATATAAAAAAATCTACTATATTGTTTTAGGTACGATAGCGAAAATCGATTCTTTTTGTGTTTAGAATACCACTTTTTCCTTCGTTTGCTTCAGCTCAGTAACACTGACATAAAATATTGTCTTCCGTTCTACACATAACTAATTAAGATATTGAATTAATATCATTCGAAAATATCATCAAATATACATAATAGGCGGAATAATAGAATATGAAAAATGTATTTATTTACCAATTGACCCGTGCTCACTTTCTTGGGGCAGTAAACATGAGCAGGCTTGTCCAGAGTGGTATGATTTATTTTAACGTTGGTAGGTGGTAGAGCCCCGCTGAAGCTATTTTTGGTTTCAGCATGAATGGGTCGGCTCCTCCGGGGTAGTACCACCCCTCTCACAGATAACCGACGTGAAATAACAGTGCTTGCATTGTTGTGTTTCGTTCGGTCAGTGAGAGAGCCGGAGGCCCACGTGCCTTCCTCTTTCATGCTTTCCCTTTCCTTCCCCTCCCCCTTCTCCCATATACAGGCTGGCAACGCACTTGCGACGTCCCTGATGTCGCTAGTGTCTATGGACGGTGGTGATCACTTAACATCACGTGACCCACCAGTTCGTTTGCCTCCTTTGATATAAGAAAATAATAATTGGAAAATAAAAAAAGGCTTTGGTTTAAACGCTTCAGAAGATAAATTTACTTATTATGATAAGAATTCATAATTATCTAATATCTTTAAACGAACAGTTCTTGTTTTTAATATGACTAATAAACATCACTTAATGATTTAAATTATTTAATAATATAAAAAAAATAATTTTTAGTGACTTACATACAAAAGTTAGACAAATGCTGTCGGTTACTCTTTTGTAGGCATTATCAAACTGCAACGGCATTATCAACAACATTTCTGTGGTACTCAATCATATATCTCTCATTAAGGCAACGTTCGTAACAAACGTTTTCGTTCGACCGTTTTTTCGTTTCGACATACTTTGCAAATCCGACTACCAGAAAAAAGTATTTTCATTTTTCGGGTTAATATGTAGCCTATAACACTCATAAATAATGCGGCTTTCTATTGGTAAAAGAATTTTCAAAATCGGTTCAATAGATCCAAATATTCCCCCCTACAATGTCACAAACTCACAAACTTTTTATTTACATTTGTTTCCATACGAACGGAGTCGCGGGCATAGCTAGTATTAATTAGAAATTAATAACATATTCTCATTCCCATCTCTGCTTTAAATTGTAGTACATTTTATAAGTTTACTTATATCATTAGCAGCCCTGTCATTAGTATGTCGTCATGAAACAACTATGTTTCGACGAAAGTAAAGGATCGTAAGAACGATGACCCCGGGTAATGATCCAAAATGAGAAATCGAGATGATGATACTCCAAGATCAGACAAGTCAAACATGACTACACTTTCTTGTATAATGTTTTTTATACAATTATAAATCAATTATGGTGGATAATATGAATTTAATAATACAAGATTCTTTGATTCGTAGTTTTAGCTCGTTCACTGTTTATGGGAAATAACTCGAAGGTTAAACTAAAATAAACTGTTTGATTTGTCTCATAAAATTAGCATTTTTATCAAAAAAAAATATTTAAAAAGATTTCCCTTTTGCTGTCACTCGGATTCGAACTAGGGTTAGACGGATTTCCGAAGCAGCCGATTTCCATCTGAACTATTTTTGTTTCGACAGCGGCAGCGAAATTTACCTTTATATTCTAGCTATGTTTTTTCATTGTCTGAAAACTCAGATAAAAAGTTTTCTATGAATGAAATCTAGCTAGATCGATTTATCGTTCCCGAAACCAACTACATACTAAATTTCATGGAAATCGCTGACACCGTTTCCGATATTCTGAATATATAACAACGATATAAAAATATACAAGTATTGCTCGTTTAAAGGCATTAGATTAGATTAGATAACTTACAATAATTGAAAATTTACTTCAACTATTAATTATAATGGAATAATTAGTCCATTTTCCTTCATTCTTATTGATAGAAATAGAAAGAATCTTCAAAGATGGAATCACAATCTGTTTATATCGAAACAATTTAATTAAAATCGAAAAACACATATAACATTTTAATTCCACGCTCTTTTATATTTTTAACCATCATTGTCTAGATTTAATAAAAAAAAATGTTTATTTTTCATTAATTTTTTTTAAATAAGCCAGATTTCGAAATTATTTTATTCAATCCACAATTGTACAGCCTTAGAAGAAGTTTTTGAAGTATCAAAATTGATTTCAGATTGTACTATATTTGCTATATCCAAAACATCTTTTGTAAAATTTAAAGCTATGTCGGCTACAATAATATTGTTTATTGAGAATTTATTATTTTCAAAATATAATAAATTGTTACGATTAAGTCCTAATATTTTAAAGTTAAATTTTCATTCAAGCAATGCACTTCTCTGAATGATATTCATTCTTTAAATTTAAAAATTAAATATTCGAAAGATATTAATTATTTCGAGTACGTTGTTAGAATTGTCAACCAGCAACCCCCTCCGGACTTACGTGGGTGCTGTACAGTATACCTATTAATGTTGGTGGCATAATGAGTTTTTAATCAATTTCGATTTTTTATGATTTAATGTTTACAGTTCATGAAAGGCGTAAAAGCGACGTAAGAATCCTCACAACTTTATTATTGTGACGCGTAAATTTAATTAAAAATACAAAAAAAAAAACCTAACTAAAGTATTTAATCGAATAAGAATTAATGCTAAAATTTATCAAAATAGCGTTCCAAATTTATTTTATTTACTAACTAGCTTCGGCCCGTGACTTCTATTCGTCCGTGTGGTGTAGTTACTTTGGGCTAACAACAACACGCAGCGAAAGCTTTCAAGAGGAAAAAACTGATTTTGAAATATACTTCATTGCTGCTCCGCCCTTGTTGGTATTAGCGTGATGATATAGCTTAACCTTCCTCGATAAATGATATAACACTGAAATAATTTTTCAAATCGAACCAGTAGTTCCCGAGATTACCCCTTAAAACTTCACAAACTCACAAACTTTACTTCTTTATAATATTAGTGTAGATATTTAAACCATAAAAATAAATAAAGTAATTGGGTGAAGCTGTTAGGACCTTCCTAGGTCAATAGCGTACGTAATCATTTCGAGGAAAAGAAATTAACTGTGTTGCATTAGCAGATATGCATATGAAATCGAGAATTTTCATTAGGTATTTTTAAGATGAAGAATTCCGCAGTACATAATTTTTCTATTAAGGTTTAGCCAGCGTTTCCAATTTACACGACCGAAACCTCTTTACGACTTTGTTTGAAAAACTACTTTATTTACAATTATTATAGTTTAATTCCATATAAATACACACGGCTTCGACAAGGTTACAATAAATAGATTATCTATTATGGCCCCATATTTTATGTAATCAAGTTGTGTTTAAAGAAATAGGTACTTAAGTAGATTACTATAATCAAAATAATGGGTACCCTTTACCTCCCAGGGAGTTAAAACCAATCAATAATACATATACAATTTTGGCGGGAATTCCACTGGCAGATAGCTAATACTACAGCGGGTTACTTAGGCTACCTTAAATCAGACTAGGTTTTAACCGCAGATTCGACCGCAATGTTATCTCCAAAACGGTTGGACCGATTTTCACGGAAATTTTACCAACAGATAGCGGACATCATAATAAGTAATTTAATCTATTTTAATTTAGACTAACTGTTAATCATGGCTTCGCCCGCAGTACTATCTCCAAATCGATTACACGTATCTTCGCAAAACTCATTGATAGACAGCTGACCTTATAAAAAGCGGCTTCACCCGTAGTATGATCCCAAAACGGTTAAACCAATCTTCACGAGACTTTCACTAGCAGATAGCTGATCATATAAAAAGTAATTTAGGCAATATTAGTTTATACTAGCTGTTAACTGTAGCTTCGCCAAAACAAAACAGTTAGACCGATTTTCACAGGACCTTCACTGGTAGATGGCGAACCTTATAAAAAGTAATTGAGGTTATTCTATTTTAGGCTAGCTGTTACCAAACGGCATGCATGAAATTTAGC
Source organism: Antheraea mylitta (assembly GCA_014332785.1). Classification (NCBI taxonomy): domain Eukaryota; kingdom Metazoa; phylum Arthropoda; class Insecta; order Lepidoptera; family Saturniidae; genus Antheraea; species Antheraea mylitta. The sequence goes on along the minus strand of JACEII010000143.1, from coordinate 1,067,059 downwards.
AAGATTTGTTTATAACCATCCTCAATAGCTGAGCTATATAACACTGAACGAATTTTTAAAATCAGACCAGTAGTTACTGAGAATACGCCCTACAACGTCAAAAACTCACAATGTCACGAACTCAACAACTAAACACGCATAGCTGTTAAAGTACTGAGTTTACGATAAAACTTCACCAAAATCATAAAGTTTTACCGATGGTAGCATTTATTTTCATAATCTCCGTCTTAGGGCCTAAATTGAATAAAGGATATTTTTTAAAAGTTATTTTAGTTTCAATGACTTTTTAAAAATTTAATTTGTTTATAGGGGCTTTTATTCCACCGAATATATCAGCTTTATTGTTCCCCAATTTTTCTAACTCGACGGGACTTAATTACTAAAAAAAAATGGACTTAATACATTGAGATGATTTATTAATCACTGTTTTCTTACATAAGATACTCATCCAAGTCGCGGGCACAGCTAGTATATAATAAAATTATTTATTCATACATTTCAATAGTATAACAAACTGCAATCAAACTACTAGGTACATAGAAAATAGTTTTTATTGCTTAGTATTAGAGAATAGAATACTTTGTAAATGGTTACAGTAGTGAAAGGCTTGTAGGTACGAAATATGCGTGATTCTAATACAGTTCGACGGACTATTATGCTCCATTGGTTAACTCCAGAGTGCTTTTGTTGCCAACTAATAAATTCCCGATATAGTATCTTAAAATTATGTAACATTTTAAATACACAATTTAATCTATTTTCATTTAGACTATATACACACATATATACACACATATACATATATATATATATATATATGTATATGTATTAGGTATTGTATACATTACAATAGTATACAAATATTGCAGATGTATGTAATGTCAAATTTTACGAATAGAGACTTATAAATGAAGACTTTTGATTCGTCGATTTTTTTTTTCTTGAATAGCTACGCTATTGACCTAACAAGGTTTTAAGAGCTTTACCGGACTACTATATCGTCAATGGTATTAGAAAAAAAGTTACTTATTTACTAAACATTTTTTTTCCTTGAAAACACTAAAACGTGTCGAGAGCTATCTAACATAAGAAAATCAAGAAAAACAGTTGAAAAACAAAGAAGAAAATGTTACTAAATTGCACCGTCTCTACCGATTTATGCAAAGACTTTTTTTTTTGTAAACTAACAAGCAAGTATGCGATCTGTCTGATGTAAATTCACTGCAGTATATAACTAAGTGTAACCAAGAGTGCTCGATATGAAAGACGTTTGAACGCCACATACACGAGTCTAATTTACCAACAAGCCACATAGACGAGTCTAATTTGCAAACAATAACCATCGAATCAGTCAATATATGTAAGAACAGTGATGCTGGCACCTTCAATCCCGATATAGGCTTTAGAATAGGTTTGTATTTTTTACATTTTTCACGTCTTAAATACTCAACCAATTGTCGTGAAATTTCGCGTACATATTGTCAGAAGTACAGGAAAGGACTTATTATATAAAAAAAATATGTTTCTGAGGGATAGAACATATTTCAATTAACGCACGCGATACCGGGAGCAAAACTAGAGAGGGTTATTATGAAAATAATAGGTAAAACAAATAAATAACTCGAATAACCCCTCTAGTAGATAAAGCAGTTACGTGAGTTATTAACAATCAAGTGATTTAAGTTTTACATATATAGATTACATGTGAACGTATGAATGTGTTATGTACTAAATTTTGTGTGAGTTCCTAAGAACGTCTTTTTAAAAAAATATATCTTGATGTATTTCTTTTATTACGTCCTATAATGAATTCATTTAGACAAATACTCAATATTTACATATATGTTTTAAATTAGTGGATATAATCTAAATTAATACTCATTTTAACATCTATGTTCATTTATTTCAATTCTAGAACATTGCAAACGTTAATCATTCTAGAAGACACATTTTATAGGTTATATAAGACCTCAAATAATATTATCTGCAACAACAAACTCTTACACTTATTAATTATAACCTAATTTTAAATAAGTGTTATAATATTGGAAATAAATTATACAATAAATAAAATTATAAATATTGTAATGCGGTAACACAGCTTTGCCATAGACAGTCATCTCATAACGGTGAATGGAGGCGGTCGCACGCATTACCAATCGAACTGCAAGTTATTAGATTGCTACACCATGAAAAATATATTTATATAATTTTACTTGTCGATTCAAGTAAATCTCGTGCGGCTTGTTTTTAATTTCTAGCTGTTCGAGATTTACTTAAATTGATGGTAAAAAATACAGCAATAGAAAACACGTGGTAACTTATTTTCTTATTATTTTGTACAACCAATTAATGTACCAATTTTGTACATTAGTACTGTCATTATCGATTAGTTAATAATATCACAAATTGCTTGTGATAATTCCAATATTTTGTCTTTCCAATATTCAAGATAGTGACTCCTTTATTAGAACTTTCCATGGAGTTTTTGTTCCATCTCAGAATTTATGCCCCGGGGCATTATTTCTCACCCATTTCAGTTGTGAACAATAACCGATTTACAGCACATAAAACACCATAAATATCTATACTAATATTATAAAGAGGTAAAGTTTGTAAGTTTGTGACGTTGTGAATTGTGACGTTGTAGGGGGTAATCTCAGGAACTACTGGTCCGATTTGAAAAATTCTTTCATTGTTATATATCTCATTTATCGAGGATGGTTATAGGCTATATATATATCATCACGCTAAGACCAATAGGAGCGGAGCAACAATGAAGAATGCTTAAAAATCGGGGTGTTTTTTCCTCTTGAGGGCTTTCGCTGCATATTAGTTAGCCCAAATTAACTATGTCCACGTGAACGAAGTCGCGGGCAGAGGCTAGTTACAAGATATAGAGTCAACTATCACAAGATTATGGATTAAATATAAAATCCATTAAGATCCCGCCAAAAACTAGTTTAATTATCTTTAATGAAGGCAATTAATTAGTACCAGTACCAAGATTAGTCTTTTGTTTCCATTTCGTAAAGTTTAATTTATTTTTCGCTTTATTCATTGTAACTTTTTTTAATAAAACGAATAACCAGTTTTCGTTGTTTTTAGAGATGATTTTGAAAAAACTTTTAGCTGATCCAAATATAAATATCATAGTCAAATGACAATGACATGACAATAGGACAATTATTTATTGCATTTTAAATTCAAAATGTTGAAATCATAGATTATGAAATATATCGTTTTCATTCAGAATTGTCAATAACATATATTAACATTGTAAATCGGTTGAATCACGTGCTAGTCTTGACTAATACACAGCTTAATATAAACAGCAATATATTTTAATAAATCGTTATGTTCCCATAACTAAATTTAATCAGTAATTTAATGTTATTTCTTCGAATATATTCTAGGTATTTGTAAACAAGTCAAATTTAGCCACTGCTAGAAATTTGTAATTCAAATTTAGACTTCTTAATGTTTGTAATTCAACAAGTGCACTGTAAAACTTAGGCTTTGGTATGACGCCATATGTATCTCCGTCTTTTTTTTGTCTTTATGTTACCTACTTTAGTTCAAGAGAATATTTTAGGTACGAGTTATACATATAGAGTTTAATAAGTAATTCTAATACATATGTATTAACTCCAAGTAGCAAATACTGAGAGTCAGCGTATTAGATTTAGGCTGGATTGGAATACCGTACTTGCGATGGTGTAATGTCGAAAGATTTGTCACGGAAATTAGTAGGACGAACTAAAATAATGTGAATTAAAGATTTGATACTAATTCTAATACGTACTGGCCATTTCGAAAAATACGTTATATTTTTCCTCCCATCTCCACAAAACGTGTGCTAGAATATCGTTAAAATGTTTTCGATTCTTGACTAATGAGGTTAGTTATTGTTCGTTAAATAACAAGTACAATGGGAAATTAATAGTTTTAGTCAAGATAACTTCTAATCATATTTAGTTGTTACTGATAAGGCTGCTTGTTAGGTTTAGAAATATTATATTAGAAATATGACCACACTTCCTTGGACATTAAAACAATAGTAAAGTATCAATCAATTATAAAAATACCTTAGACGCATTGACGCATAGCCTCGAATAAAAGCTCAAAACCGGCCGCAAAAACTCCTCAATATACCATACTTTTTTTTTCGAACTGACTACGTTATTGACCTAGCAAGGTCTTAACAGCTTCACCGAACTCCTAAGGCGAGCGCTTAAGGCACTCAGCCTATTTTATTTGGGCAACTAGCTCAAGGGTGCAAGGCACACCTCGGCTTGGCTGTTGCCTGTTACATGCAAACTCGCGACCTATCTTAGCTAACCTAGCTAACCATTCATATATGTTTGAGTTGTTGAGTCGCATATGTGTACCAAACATACACGCCTCAACAACCCCTCCATATATATTTTATCGGAAAATTGAGAGTTTTTCAGTTCGATAAGGAAAAATATTATATTAGAAATATGACCACACTTCCTTGGACATTAAAACAATAGTAAAGTATCAATCGAATAAAAAAAAAAACCTTAGAGCCATTGACGCACAGCCTCGAATAAAAGCTCAAAACTGGCCGCACAAAAATTCGAAGCGCTCCAGGTCAAAAACATTCATTGTTTACGTTCACAGTGAATACAAACACATAAAAGTAAAACATATTAGTATGTGATTAAGCAACCGCTAGGAATACATATTGTGGTTAAGGAATTTTTAAATAATAATTATTCAAATGAATCGAAAAGTTATGCATACCAACGTATTTGAATGCGATAATTGTAGACATATTTCTTCATTTTTTTCAAAAATATATTTAATGACAAAAAAATATATAGTCAGACTTAAAAAAAATGCGTTAGAGTCAAATTCTATAGTAACATGAAATATCTTCAAAATTAATTAAAACCCATTGTAGAGTGTTAATTAATTTTTTAAGTAATTCAGTGGTAAATAAAACACCATATACATTTTATAAAGTCTCTTTGGATATATTATTAATAATATCAAAAAAAATAAGAATAAACAACAAAGAAAACCTAACTTAAAGTTTTTTCTAAGACTTTCAAAAGTGTAACTTCTAGGTGCAATGACCGGCTCTGGGTCACCCGGAGTTAATAACTTTCGATAATTAACGGACATTTAAACCCTTCTTTTTTATTCTTAACGTTTCCACGTTCATTTTCAAATAAAAGTGAAATCACCCAAGGTTATTGACAATGTGCTTTAACATAGACGCGTAGAGCATTGTGTATAATTTTTATATTTTTCTAGATAATTAGGTTAAACATATAACAACTATTTTTTAAATTGATTTAGAATGAGAATCGAGTGCATAGTATCCTCTATAATTATTGCGACTGACTATACATTCACCTGTATATAATTCTTCAGTCCGTGTGTATGTGACTAAACACCTCCTAAACAATTGGGACAGATTTTGATGAAACTTTTTGTGTCTGTTCAGGTAGATTCGAGAATGGTTTAGATTCAAAATTGGACCTGATAGGGAGCGCCGTGGTTGACTTTTAGAATCTTTTTATTATCAAGGCAGAAGAATGTCCACCGGATACGCTAGTAAAATATAAATGACATACCATAGAAAGCCCATTAATAATTATTAATTAGGGGGCCCGGTGGATTATGTCCTGTCCTGAGACAAATTTTTTAATAAGAAAAAAATACAAATTATATACCAAAACCTTCCTCATTAATCACTTTATCTATTGGTGAAAACTCCATGAAAACCAGTGGTTTTTGAGTTTATCGCAAACAGACAGACGTGGGTGAGGACTTTTTATAATATGATAGTGATGAGAGATTTTTTTAAATTCCAGATCGCGTTACTTCTAGCAGGTATAATGGTGCTTAAGAAATTGATGTCACAAAAGGGAGGCGGCGGCGGGGGTGGCGGGCACGAAAGTCATGGCTGGTCTTCAGGCGGCGGTGGTTACGACAGGAGATCGTATAACGATGTATCTGATATGGCTTATTCCGCCTACAAAAAAGATTAAATAACCATTAGATGTAAGATACACGCCTAAGTATATTACGCGGGCTGATGTGGCAAAGTGATGTAGCAATGTTGGCAAAGTGTATGGATTACGGAATTTGAAACTTGAAACCCATTATTTTGTAGGAATAATGAGGATTTTAGGGATTTTTTAGACAAATATCAAATATGTGATTAAGTTATTGATTTTTATCTTGTTGTTTTCGTGGCTGGATCAGTCATTCATCTAAGTTAGCTTCGCACGTGTTGCTGCGTGCTCTATGCATTATTTTTGTTTTTTTTACTTGTTCTGACTACGCTATTGATCTAGCAAGGTCTTAACAGCTTCGACGGGCTACAATTATTTTTAATTTTTGTTATCTATTTGTTGAAAAGTATGACTCAGTGAATGACGGAAAATGGCTTATTTTTATACAAACTTTAATCCTCTTTTTTCGATTATTAATTTCAACAAATCTTAAAAACTTTAGTGTTAACCTACAATGTAACAGAAACTCGCATGCAAAATTTTCAGGTCCAATAGTTTATATACTTTTGTTTTAATTATTTTAATTCATTTTTCCTTTACTTCTATAAGTCGCTTTAGTTATATGTGGAGACTCTCAACTCCTTGAATCTTGTTTTCTCCACATAACAAACTTATTAAAATACCTCTTATAATATAGGAGTTATAGAGAAACAAATTTTACTTCAGATTATATTGTAATCTTCTTAATATTTTTTTACTAACTTATTGCTGAATTTCTGTGGATTTTTTTTCTTTCTTCTTTAAATTACTTATGTTTTTTTTCTTTTTCACTTCTACCTTAAAATTTATTTCTTCACTTTAATATTCATTATTCTTCCTTTCCTGTAGCCTTTAACTCTTTTTTCTGACTCAGTGTTTAATATATTAAAACTTTAAATTAAACAATTCATGGAATAGGTGTAATTTATTTTATTGTAAGATCTAATATTAAGAATTATTCGTGATAAAAATATAAGGAAACGGTTATGAATTACGTGTACGTATTTCGTTATAAAGAGCTATTTATTAACTTACGAAATAAGTAACTTATTTTAGACTAATAATGAATATTTATTGTAATATTGATTAGTGCCTGAATACTCAGTAATGTAATAATTTAATTTTATTATTTTTTTTTTTCGAAATGTCTACGCTATTGACCCAGAAAGATCTTAACAGCTTCACCGGACTACTAAGGCGAGCGCTTAAGGCACTCAGCCGATTTTATTATGGCAACCAGCTCAAGGTTGCCTGTTGCATGCAAAATCGCGACCTATCTTAGCTAACCTAGCTAACTATTCATATGTGTATGAGTTGTTGAAACGTATATGTGTACCAAGCATACACGCCTCAACAACTCCTCCATATATTTATTATCGGAAAAGTAATTTTATTGATATATAATGTTAATAATAAAGAGTTTAACTGTATGAAATTTTGTGTACATAATTTATATTATAAATCAATTTACAACATTTATAGTGATATTTTATTATCAACCCTTTATGAAGTATACATATATAAGCTCACAGTTCTCTATCAATAAAAATAAGTAATTTAACGTAATCTATTACCATGATTTAAATACAGACATCGGCGTGAACGAATACAGAAATACAAATCATGTGAGACTAACTTTTGAATGCAAATATGATCCAGTCATAGTATCAGAGTCATAAATTATTTTCATTTAAAAAACAGCTTCATTTTATAAAGGGAATGTTGCGCAGATGGTTCTAGGCTATTTATTTTGTTAATTTTTT
>JACEII010000143.1:1016954-1054264 GCA_014332785.1 Antheraea mylitta | reverse complement strand
AAAGCGACATCTGTGAACGTGAACAGGAACTTATTACATTCAATCGCCTATACATTTTCTATGCCTAATATCATCAGCCTTTGGAATCATAATATATCAATATTTAAGTATATTTTCAGCTTGTCTGTACATAAGCAGATGTTGGTAATCATATCACTTTGATATTTTTAAATGAATATAAAATAAGAAATAATAGAAAAGGTAAACAAAATTATATATTCACTAGAACTAGAATTTTAGGATAAATATCTGTTATAAAAATCACTGACTATTTAAATATAACATTAAAGAATATTTAATCTCCTTTTTTTCTATGTGCAGAATTAAGTAAAAAAAGTACGAATTTGTGCAAAATTTTATATATGCAAAAGTTCCATTTATCAGTTAATAAGTACTCGCCATTTTTTTAATCTCTTCTAGCCGACGTTATTAAAATTTTATATACGGGAATGATATGTCCATTAAAATGTATATAAAGTTACCTATAATACTTTAAGATTTTGTTGACAAAAATGTTATTAAAATGTATTTAATTTTCTATACGAGAAGTGATCATTCTAATATCTATAGCTACCCATAGCCTATTAAAATTATTGGAAATACTTTAAAAAATATAAGACTGTCATATAAAAATAAATAAGCACTCTATGATAATTATCGCATAAAAACCCACACGGAATCGAGAATAATTACAAGTTTAATATATATAACTTCTGGACTGTCTAAAACCATAAAGTTTCTATAACACCCTACAAATTAATGTAGACCATAGGACAAAGGATAACAAACAATGTAAGTATTGTACAATGTTTTTTTTTTATCATTTTTCATTGGTACAATTTTTTTGCAATGACATGAATTTTAAAAATTAAAATCATGACCAGCCTTTTTGAGGTCCGGGTCTTAAACAATTAGCCTATTTTTATTTCTTCGAACTGACTACGCTATTTGCCTTGCAAGGCCTTTACAGCTTCGCCGGACTACTAAGACAAGCGCTTAAGGCACTCAGCCTATTTTATTCAAGTAACATACTCAAGGGTGCATTACCGAGGAAAATCCGATCTGACCAAGCTAAGCTATTCTAAGCTATTCATACATATATTTGTATGTAAACATTAAAATTGCATAATTCAGAAATACTACGTGTAGGTATATCGGAATGAGTTAGCCGAGGGGAATATTAACTGTACATCTACCCTATTACTCCCGCCTTCCACTGAGAATGGTGAATTAAAAAAGACCGCAACAGTCCAGAATGTCTTAACCTTCTTGAAAAAATCCTCACGCTACGGAAGAATAAAATGGACAAAAAAAATATTTCTATATTTTATTTCCTATTTATATCATGCATTATGAAAGCAATTAACGAAATGTGATAGAAGTAAAACATTTCCGGCGAGGTAGCGTGCCAGTCACGCATCAATAAACTATCTGTTTACGCGCGATTGTTCAGTTAACGAGGTTTGTTTTAACTGCTTTCATACTTGCGTCAAAAAAATGCCCACAACTGCGACAATAAGTCGAATTATGTTTAACATACAAACGATTACGGACAAACATGAATAAATACAGGTGTCCAATATAAAATTTTCAACATTTTAAGAAGCCATATATCAATTTATTAAATTAATATTTAAACTACTTTTTGCTTAAGGATCCACTCGCAAGCATGTAGTTTTCTCATTGTCACCAGATCCTGCCTTCACCATCCCAACGCCTCCTCCTGATTCTTCTTTCTCTTGGTCTTAATCTCCCTGAGAGCTGGAGGCTCTGTTATTCTCTTCCTTGTCGGAAATCAGCTGAGTGCCAGTACAGAAGATATATGGTAGTCCTAGAAAGTCGTGCGGATCGCAAAACTATAATATAAACGTACATAGATACATAGCTGTGCAATATTTTTATGTACTACACATATCATCAGTTGTCCGGCTGGGAAATGGCAAAAAATATATATTTTGACCTACGAGATCAACCCTAGACACAACAATGGTCATCTGCGACGTGAATATGTAAACACTGCGATGCCAGTCCCTGGAAGAACTAACACTTTTGTGTTTAAGGTAGAGTTTTGGGGTGTAAGGGGTGTCAAATAACATCATAAGATTTGAGACACCCAAGCCAACCTCACCTGCACGTGGTGCACCCTGCTGAATAACGAACGAGGCAATGGCGAAAGCGGGGTGGTAGGGTTTTACAGCCTGACTGGGTCGCAACCACCATGTATATGGCGAAAAAGCCCGTAATAGTGATTCGCTTCTGCGGGTCGCGTTTCGGGATCAGCCTGTGCATATCCAGCTTTTTACAGGCCGGCATGATAGTGGCGACCGGCGATGGATAGTGTGTCAATCGGTGGTCGCTATTATTTTTGGATTGCACTGTGCTTACCATCAGGCATAGTACAGTAATTTTGAGGTGCTACAATAAAAAAAAAACTATAAATTACTACTATTACTATAAATACAGTACTGATCACCGATATTCATTATTATTTTATTATGGGTCATTTATTAATAAAAGTTTGTGAAATAAATAATTCTTTTTTTTTTCAAAAAAGAAGAGAAGACTCAGTTATTTTGCGCTAGTTTTAGTAGTCCGATGTAACTGTAAGGGACTGTCGATTCAATATCATAGTCAGTATGCAAAAAAAAACTGTTATAAGTATAACTTCAAACATTTCCACAGAAACACGTACATATTTGATTCTAGGATTGAGACGTGCAAAAAAGAGCTTGGCTTGAGGCAAACAAAGAAAGAGAGCAAGAAATTATGACAGATGAAATATGCGTAGAAGTACCAGAAGAAGCGTTTTAGAAAATGTCGGTGACTCTGACTACTAAAATTGCTAAAACAACCCCTTTAATTAGCTGAATAAAACAACGTACCTTCTAAAGATATTATAATTCTTCGAAACATACTAGAGAAAGTTTTTGAACAAAGACTAAAAGTTGCAAAAAAACAGATCTCGGCGAAGGACTACATTATTTAAAACTAATTAATCAATGGTTAAATGTGTTACACAAATAAATACTCTTTTACTATACAATCCAATAATCAGAACATTCCAATAATCCGACAGTCTCGTTTTCAGTAGTACCGGAATAGTGAGACTACTCATCATTAAACTACAGGACTTGCTAACTTTCTACAGGGACTCATTTTATTTAAGATGATAACATTTTGAAAGAAAATTTAGATGCCGTCATTATTATGTCCATACTATTTCAAATGTAATGATTGAATTCCTTAGTATTCTAAACGAATGCTATTATAAAATAATATGTTCAAACGGAATTAACCGCTTTGAAATCCATGCTTTTGACACACCAATTAAATTATCAAATAAATCGCGTTATTTAAACGCTCGTGATAAAGTAATAGATATGAACTATGGATTAGAAACAGATGAATAATTTGTTACCATCCATCAATTCCGTATTGCATTGAGGGAGGGTCTTGTACACAAATAACTTATGAATATTATAATACTAGCTTCTGTTCGCGGCTTCGCACGATTAAATATAAATTTGTTCTATCCTTCGCAAGAATGACCTTTTTCTGGATCATAGGTAGCTATGTTATTTTTGATTTATGATCAGTTGATTCACTAAGACGTGAAATGGTAATAAACAGACAAACTCACATTTACACATATATTAGTAAGGATGAATCTGTAATTTATATTAATTTACACAAAAGCCATTAACAAATATCTATACTAATAATAGGTATTTACCTATGAAATTGCCGTTCTGGAGTACTGGCCATTTCAAATCAAAATAATTTTTGTCTGGCTAAGAATTCTAATTTCAAATTAATTTTATTTTAAAAACATGTATTGTGTGAACACAGGTGTGTACTGTGAAGAACTGAACACAATGATGGAGAAGCTGGCATATTTCCAACCAGCATTGGTCAATCGCTCGTCTCCGCTGCTCCTGTATGACAAAGCGCGACCTCATACTGCACAGCAGACGGTCTCCAAGTTGCAAGAACTGGTGTTGGAAGTTCTCCGTCATCCACCCTGCTCACCAGACCTTGCGCCTACAGACTACTACTTTTTCCAGAATTTGGATAACCCCTTGGCAGGAAAAAAGTTAAATATCCCAGAGGCAGTACAAAATGCCTTTGAAAAATTTGTTGCCTCCCGTCCAGCTGATTTCTTTAAGAAGGGCATCAATAAACTGCCACTGCGTTGGCAAAGATGCATTGATTGTATGGGTGATTACTTCGATTAATACAAATAAAAAATACATGAAAAAAAATTCGTTTAAATTTTTTCATACAAAACGGCAATTTCATAGGTAAAGACCTAATAAGTTTTAATATTATTTACAAATATCTATTTGTATGAACATGCATCACTGCTAAGGTGCTGCATTCATTATAAGTTTTTGTCAACAATATTATAAAGTATATCTTCGAGTAACATTTAGTCTTTGTTTCATTAAAATCAGTTCGATCTACCAAAAGTTATTGTACTTTTACTGACGTCGCGACTTAAGTACCAGGGAAAAATAGATAAGTAAATGGGCTTAATACATTCAGATTACTTAAGTAATCGTTGTTTATTTTACATAAGTTTTCACGTGGACGAAGCCGCTGGTACGAAGAGGATCAAGAGTGTTAATCTTTCAATTGTTTTTTATCAACATGTGTTACAGATAGTTGAAAGTAGTATAAATGGTGGTCTGTAGTAAATCAGCGGAACAAGAAATCCCCTAATTACTCCAGTGGCGTTAATTGATAATCTTTCACAGTCAATCACACAAAAAAATGACAAGTTTGCTTTCATTTCGATATTTGAAAGTGTTTAAATTATTACTTGAAGAAAATAACTAATATATATTTTAAGGGGCACACCCGGCTAAGCATGCCGAGACGACCCATGCTGAATTTTCTATGGAGATTTCGGAAAATAATCGAAAAAGGACTTTTTGGCGTGAAACATCTGTAGGCGCGGGTAAACCTGATCGTTGGCGTGGCGAGTGTGTGAAACGTGACAACGCGAAGCCATATCTTATCGGACTGTGTTCGCAGCGTAATTTGAGAATTAGAGATCTGTTCGATTCAAACAATTTTGATGTTTCACATCTGCCAGACGTCACGTGACGACTCACTTTTTTTAAAGCAGAAAACTATTTTATATTTTAATTTTCCCTTTTTTTATTGTAAATTAATTGCTAAATAGTTACAGAGCAAATAAATAAAAGATTTTTTTTACGATGTCTATATACAAGGCTGGTTTTTAAGAATAAAAAAAATATATTTTATACATCTTACCAATTAACTACAATCTAATGTTATATGATGATGTAGTCTAGGATAGTAAAGAAGCTATATATAAAAGGAAACTGACTATTAAGTTTGCTGCCAGAACACACTTATAGGTAAGTAATATAATTATAAGAAATTACTCATAAGTATAAGGACCTCCTTGGTGACAGATTTTCAACTTGATAGGTGGTAGAGCCACGCGGAAGTTATTATTGGTTTCAGCATGAATGGGTCAGCTTATCCGGGGTAGTACCACTCTTTCACAAAAAACCGACGTGACGTAACAGTGATTGCACCCCCCCTCCCCCTTAAATTCAGGACGACAAGCGCACTTGCGACTTCCCTGGTGTTGCAAGTGTCTATGGACGGTGGTGATCACTTATCATCAGGTGAACCACCCGTTCGTTATTCTTCTATGATATAAAAAAAAATTTGGGGATTGTAACTTCCCAGGTGACCTTAGAAAAAGCCCTACTACCATACTATGATCTCATTACGATGATTTACTTCATCTCATTTGTAGTGATTCGTTCGTATGCCCTTTGAGGTAACATCTGAATATGCTAATCTTAAAACCAACACTTCAGCCAAAGCATATCTGCTATTGAAGACTCGGTAGATGGACAGGACAGCGATGACTACTGATAGCTGGTATATCTCTCGATGTTAGCCTTTCTGTTTAGATGCACAGTATTACTATAGTCTAACCCCAACCGCTATACTGCGACTTGGGTACGTTATCGAACTTAAATATTTTAGAAAAATTATCCAACACAAAATACATATAAGAGTTGTTGATGTATGTATGCTTGGTATATATATATGTTTCAATAACTCATATAAGTATGAATATGTATCTTAGTTTAGATTTGCTCGGATAGGTCGCGAATTGCATGAGTCAGGCAACAGCCCAAGCCGAGATGCGCCATGTAGCATTAAGCTAGTTGTCAAAATAAAATCGGATGAGTGCCTTAAGCGCTCGCCCTAGTATTCTGGTAAAACTGTTAAGAACTTGTTAGTTCAATATCGTAGTCAGTCTGTTAAAAAAAAACTGAGGTATGTGCTAGGAGGTGGGGAGTGGGAAGGAAAAAGCATGTACTCACATGAGATTCGCAGTGTTCGACAGATCTTACGATACCAAGCACAATTTTTAAAGCTGTGTATTTACGAGTATAAATATATACAATCCCATTTTCTATCCAATATGATCTTTATATAAATATTACATAAAAATAACAAATTAATATAAGCGATATGAATCTAATTATAGGAAATATGAAATCTTTGTAAAATTATTTTTAAGTTTATTTATCGGCGTTTATTTTCTCAAACATTCGGCCATTTTGAAAATGACAGTTTTGTTGTATCAAGACTGCGTTCCAGTAAGCGTTCACAACGCTCACGCTCACGATCGCGAGTTTTCCCGTTCCATTTACTCTCGAGCGTTACAATCGTAAACGCTAGTAAAACGCATTTATGGGCGTTTTGAGCGTTCAGATAAATAATATAAATGGCGATCTAGAAAAAATAAAGGAAAAGCTATAAGAGGATATCAAAACTTATTTAACATATATCGTTTCATATTTCATTTATGTATTTCAATACAATATGTCATTTAATATAAATATTAAATTACCGTATCAAATAATTACATTTTTACGATCTTCATCTTTATTGAAAATCCCGCCAATTTTGTCAACGCTCACATCAACCCACGTCCAAACATGAGGCGTCGTGAGCTTCGCGTGAGCGTATATTATGACGTCATCTACGATCACGGTTGTCTAGTGGAACGGCGAAAAGGCTATTGTGAGCATTGTGAACGTCTTCTGGAACGCGCTCTAGGGTGAGCGCTACAGGCCAATTTTAGACTCGTTCCAGTAGAAGTTCATAATGCTCACGCTCACAACGTTCACGAACGCGAGTTTTCCCGTTCCACTAGCTCTCGAGCGTTACAATCGTACACGCTAGTGGAACGAATTTACCGCCCGTAAATGAGCGTTCAGATAAATAAAAAAATGGCTACCTAGAAAATATAAAGCAAAAGCTTTATGAAGTTAACTTACAACCCGTAAGTCTTAACAGGAAATTCTTATTATTATTTAATTGATTTAACTTAATTTAAAAACATTGTATAATCCAATTCTTTTATTTTAATTATCATAAAAACATAAAAATGAGCTTTTTAGTCAAATGAAAAACATTACATTATCTTGAAATTATTATAAATTAATTTCTACATTTTTCAAAAGAAGTAAATTTATCAAAACTTAATTAACATATTTCATTTCATATTTCATTTATGTATTTCAATTCAATAATATTCTTTACCGTATCAAATTACGACATTTTTACGTTTGCCATCTTTATTGAAAATCCCGCCAATTTTATCAACACTCACATCAACCCACCTCCAAACTTAAGGTGTCGTGAGCTTCACTTGAGCGTATGTTATGACCCCATCAATGACGTCATCAACGATCGCGGTTGTCTAGTGGAACGGTGAAAAGGCTATTGTGAACCTTGTGAACGTCTTCTGGAACACGATCTAAGGCGAGCGCCACAGGCCAATTTTAATATATCAGGTACAGTACAGCTTACTATGTATAGTTAAAATAAAAGTAAGCGATCACTTTTGCTAGATAAGAGCAATGAACAATATAAATGTTTTAGCGCTGCATGAAATCACCATGTGATTACCGCATTACAGGGTGATAAGATTGATAAGCCCGAAACAATATTTGGGACTTGCGACTCAAGTGTATGTTTAAACAACAATTACAATGCACATTAACACTCACCTACACTGCCCGCAGTTTTACCTTACCAAATTTAATAAAGCTACTGTATATACTCTTTCTAATATGGAACTTATTGTGACTCTTTAGGAATGAAGTTCTTTTTGTGGGTTGTATAAGAATTTTTTTGGTATAAGCCTAAAATTAGATAACACCAGAATTGAATGATAGATTTCTTTTCAACCTGGCTAACTATAATCTTCAAGTTCGTAGTTCCCAAGCACATATAGCTTTACGGTTACGCTTTGCCTAATTACAGCCTTGGACTAAATTGGAATTTAGCGATAGGTGTGTTTTTGATGGAACGCAAAAAATATATAAAGAATGTAATAGGGATCCCCACTCCCACAACTCTATTGTATGTAGATAAATGTATATGATTATTGCTTAAAACATGAAACTAAATATAATGTAAAATGTGTCTTTATTATGGGACAAATGATATCTCCAATACTTTGAAAGTTGTCGTCAAAATTTGGAGAATAAATTAAATCGTTCCAAATACGTTGCGGAGAGAATCTCCTGACATTAAAATGGCAGTAATGAGTTGACAATAACAAATTACCCCATAATCTGTAGAAGAAAATTGTTATAGAAGCAAGGGATCATTACCGGAAGAAACCACGCGTAGTGAGTAAATTGAACGGAAACACGCGGCTCAGTTTTTATTTGGGCAAGTTTTGTGTATCACTCATATCGGAATCGTACCCCGAGGAAGGTAACAAGATCATCCGACCATGAACAATCGGGAAAAACGCAACTTTAACTTACACATGTATAAATATAACGTCTTCCAACGACAGTGATTCAGTTTTACGCGATCGCTTGCAACAAAATGATGATTCAATCGAGCGGGGTGAAAATCTAAACGCAAACATAGAAAGTGAAGTGATTACCACTGACATTTAATTGTTTATTGATCAATCAAACGAAATGAAAATGAAATTAAAACGGCAGACTTTAATGGTGTTGTGTTTATATGTTACGCCAATACTTGGTGAAAATTACGAGAATAAACTGACGAAGCTTTGGTCATTATCCAGGACATCGGATAGTGACGGATCGGCTGTAGTGAATGATACCAGTGCTTCTATCGTGGTTCAACCATCGAGTGATTTTGCTGATCAGAATACAGTAAGAACGAAGGAATACAAGAAATATGCATTCAAGCCTCGAGCAATACCTTTGAGAAAGGATGAACAACGACCGCAAGTTAGAAATAGCCTATACTATTCACAGGACAACGTAAAAAATTATAAGACTGAAACACTTTTTCCTGGTAATTACGTGCCAATTGCCAAAGAGAAAAGCCAACAGAATACACCAATAGATAACATGTATGAACAAAGTGGACTATTTCAAACCCAGACAATACCGTTGATAAGAAACGATGAGTTCCAAAAGAGGTCACTTGATATGATTGAAGAACCTATCATAGATAATCCTGAGGGACTTGTAGAACCAACAGCTTCGCGCAGATCATTATCATGTAAGTATTAGGAAATCACGCAATGTAGATAAATTATATCAATCGATAGAATTTGATAAATGGTATTTAATATATATGCATTTGATTGTACTATTTTTAATTATTAACAAGTTATCAGGATTCAAGTATCTTCCGCAGCTTGATATTTAGGTTTAAGTGGAATATAATTCTATTTTAGTGCCTAGATTAATAAATATATATCTTTAGTAAGTATTCTCTTATTGATCATAACTGGCAACTTTACTCTTCCACGTCTATCCATATTATATAGTATACCATTTTCCTTTATTATATATTTGTAAATGTACCAAAAATTCAGTTCATTGTTTTTTTATTCTTGATATTTTAATTCCATCATTATCGTTTCCCGTTATTGTTTCGCCGTTGACTGCCTATCGACCAGAATAATTCTTACTAGGACCGTGAATTTCATTAAACATGCAATCTTCTTCGGTTGTAGGCTATGAAATGTAAATATTATCCATTATAACCGTAATACTGGGTAAATTGAACCGGTAAATGTTCATGCTACAGTAGTGCCTAATTTATTTTGTCGTGTATTCTATTCATTTGTTGAATTTTCCTAATAAGTGCGCATCGATCCTATAAAATTTACATTTTAATGATCTTCGTAATTTTGGTAAATCTTGGTTAAATATATTGTAGTACTAGTAATTTCCCGTGGCATGCTTCGCATTTTTTATGCGATATTTATTTTGTGTCTATGTGTATGGACGAATAACTAACTGATTAACGCAAAAATGGCGGATTTTCATACAAACTTTTATCCTCTTTTTCACCAGCTTAGGGAATAAATTTCTAAAAAATGTTATTAATTGCTCATCTATAATATAAAAAGAAGCTGCATGCAAATTTTCACGGTCCTAGCCCTGCTATTGGAGGCTACGCGTTAAGAAGATGTTAACTAGTCACTTAGTTTTTCATGTCATTTCATTTTCATATATATTTGAAGTAAGTATGAATCCCCAAGTCACCTGCAATCTACTAACTCATTAATAGGAAAAGATATGCCTGTACATTAAGTAAAACTTTTTAATAGTCCCTCATTATCACTAACAGTAGTTTCTAAAACATAACTTTCAGCATAAAAATTAATTATAGATGACAAATCGACAATAATATATTTCCGTAGTCATAAATGCACGAAGATTATATTACTTACTGCCGTTAAAAAGTTACTGAGACGTGGTAATGAATCAAATCGTTTTTCATTACTTAACACGCAAACATAATCGTTAAAGTCTAATTAGACGTTTACACTTTTACAATTAATATTACTTATGCATTCCTTTTAAGTCAACGTCCTGATGTACTGTATAATTACTAACACGAATAGTTTAAAACTTCCTATTACGATAACTAACCTATTCTTTTATAGTGTATTCTGTCCTTTCCCTTTTGTTAAATATCATGCTTATCATTTTAATTATTACTTGCAAGTACTTTACTGTCCCTTACTTTATTCTTCATACGTAAGTGGGAAAGAGCATCACCTCTAAAATATATTTTAAATTTGATTCTATTTGACTTTTAAATAAAGTAAAACAATGATATTGCTAATTTTACAGATTTGTTTGGCGCAGAAGAAGACGATGACCCAGATGATGAAGAAGAAGGAGAATACGAAGTGGAAGAAACCGACGAAACACCGGAAAAAGAACTCAGATCAAAAGCTAAGAGAAAGAAAAAGATTTTGAAGAAGAAATATAAAAAATACATGTTGCCTCTGCTACTCGCGTATAAAATGAAGTTTTTCTCATTAGTACCTGTTATGATCAGTGGCCTGGTGTTACTGGTGGGCGTGACAGGCTTTGCTGGATTCTTCTTTGCGCTGTTCGCCGCAGTTATGGGTCTACAGAAGGGATCTTACTAAATTGTAAATAAAGTCGACGAACTCAAAGTTGCCATCCAAACTATTTAAGAAAACACTAGGTGTTTCGAAATACTTCTCTTAAATTATCGGTCTAACAACTTCTACAGACCGAATTTGTATCCACCGATGCGTTATGCTATTCGCAATTATTTGTCTCCTTTTTACATTTAAGAGCTCGCGCTGTTGTAAATATTTCATTAATTTTATAAATGCGTATATTATAATAGTTTAAGTTATTTATTGTAATATTATATTGCTAGTTGATATTAATAATGTTATAAATGTATGGAATGTATTAATGAATAAATAAAAATATATTTAGTTACCATATAACAGAGAATAGTTTTGTATAGTGTTACCAAGTTAAGAACATCGTCAAATGTAATTACATATATACACACGTTTCGATTGTCTGGTATTTTTATTTATTTTTTTGTAAATTTAGATATGCGCCGCAATCATTTTAGATTGTTTAGAGTGCTTAAAATTCTATAAAAGTAATTGATACAAAATCAATTGGGACAGCGTTTTGGCAAAATCTTGATCGAGTTCAAGGTAATGTGTGCTCTAAATTATCTTCTCATCGACTTTTCTGATTTACTCTTAGAAATAATGTGATTCATTGTAGTCTGGGGTGTAAGGGGTGTCGAATAATATCATAAGACTTGAGACACCCAAGCCAACCTCACCTGCACGTGGTGTACCCTTTTTTTTTTAACGTGGAGATAAAATCCTCATGGACTATGCCAGAGCTCCAGGGGGGAGGGAGCCTGACTTGAACCACCCTCCCTCACGTGCGAGTCACGCAGGAGAGGGGCCGACTTGAACGAATGAACGAGAATGGCGACTTGAACCGGCTAAAACTCCACGACAACCTACGCCGCACTATGGGAGTGTCCCGGGGTAGCGCGAGCAAGCTCCGCAGCACCCCCGTGGTGTACCCTGCTGAATAACGAACGAGGCAATGGCACAAGCGGGGTGGTAGGGTTTTATAGCCCGACTGGGTCGCAACCACCATGTATATGGCGAAAAAGCCCGTAATAGTGATTCGATTCTGCGGGTCGCGTTTCGGGATCAGCCTGTGCATATCCAGCTTATTACAGGCCGGCATGATAGTGGCGACCGGCTATGGACAGTGTGTCAATCGGTGGTCGCTATTATTTTTGGATTGTACTGAGCACAGTACAGGTAAGCATACCATTAGGCATAGTGCAGTCACTTTGCCGTGCTGCAATAAAAAAAAGTCTCCAAAAATATAAAAAATCCCAAACTCGAAGCTAATCAAAAAAATCCCTAAAATGAAAACACACCCCTTGTAGAAAATGTACGAACTACTTTATATAAGTGATTTTGCAGTCATCTTCAAATAAAAACTCATCCAGAATTCTAGTTATAATTTTAGAATCAGCTACAACTGCAAATCTGTACTTCTTCCAAATTACGCTATTACGGCTTTAGTCGTTAAAAAAATAGTTCTTATGCGCATTGTTAATCTTACTTTTCTAGAAATTAGAACAATATACATTGTTACGATTGCTGGATTTAATAACAATATTCAAAAAACTTGATTGAACGAGAAACTTACCAGTCCTTGAGAATTTCACTAATTTTAAAAAGTTTGTTACTATTTTTTAGAGTACTTTTTGTTTGTGATGCATGGAATAGAAACTTGAATCTTTAATACAGTCGGGAAAAGTCAAGCTGCCAGTAATTGCATGGCTTTAGCAGATACAACTTGTAATGTTTTAACACACAAATTTAAAAAATCTTACCTATTTATGATTAACTTTATTATGATTAACCTTTAAGTAATTGAGAATAACATACCCGATTAGGCCTCCCACGGCAGCGGCTCAAGCCTAGGTTCGATCCTTCGGTAGGGAGCCCTTGAGTGCATTGCCAGCGCGATACGGTGATACACAAATATACATCACTGCTACAACACTACACGATCACCCCCACACGCGTGCACGCCTACACGCATACACATGAAAGTGGAAGGGTTTACTTTTTTTTCCTTATCGAACTGAAAAACTCTCAATTTTCCGATAATAAATATATGGAGGAGTTGTTGAGGCGTGTATGCTTGGTACACATATACGTTTCAACAACACATACATATATGAATAGTTAGCTAGGTTAGCTAAGATAGGTCGCGATTCTGCATGCAACAGGCAACAGCCAAGCAGAGGTGTGCCGTGCACCCTTGAGCTGGTTGCCAAAATAAAATCGGCTGAGTGCCTTAAGCGCTCGCCTTAGTAGTCCGGTTAAGCTGTTAAGACCTTGCTGGGTCAATACCGTAGTCATTCCGAGAAAAATAAGAGATTAACATTGCACATAAATGATATGAAATACATTACGATCTAAACTGATAATCGAAGGCTACAGATATAAGGAACATGTAAGAGATATAGAAGAAGGAGTTTTAATGACAAAATACAGATCACTTAAAGATCTGCATTCACTTGAAAGTTGAGATATTCCAAGGCATTTCTACAGCTAGAATCAAAATAGATCACTTCTTTATATCATAAGAAGCAAACATACAGTTGGGTCACCTGATGCTAAGTGATCACCACCGTCCATAGACACAACACCAAGGGAGTCGCAGGTGCGTTGGCAGCCTGTGTTGGGGGAAGGGATGAAAGAGAAGAGGAGAAAGGTGAGGAGAGGTGGGCCTCCGGTATTCTCACTGCCCGAACGAAACGCAACAATGCAAGCACTGTTACTTCACATCGGTTTTCTGAGAGAGGGTCGTGCTACCCCGCACGAGCCGACCCATTCATGCTAAAACCAGTTATGGCTTCAGCGTGGCTCTACCACCTACCATCACTGATTTATGATCAGTAAGATAGTGTTTCTCGGTTATTAAAAATGTAAGAGCCGTCTGATGATACGCGTTAACTAGTGTATCCTTTATATTAAATTTAAGATTGTCGATTTACCAACGTATGGAACAATTATTGGTATACAGTAATTTTAAGTTATAAAAAGATTTAAATAAAATTATACTTTAAATGAAAGGGGGTAAAGTAAAAAAATATATAGTTGATCGGATTGTCAACACGGACATCGCATCAAAATCAATTGCCGTGAAATCGTCTGCGCTAGCCAGTTCATTTTCCAACGAAGGCACCACGCTCTGATTGCGTTTTCGATTTGAAATTGTAATACGACAGATTTTGGTTAGAAACACTATATTTTTAGGTAGAAAAGATTGTCCAGAAGATTCAAGACATTGAGGCGACCATTCGGTTCATATGGAACATGAAGTTCTTCGACTGACTACGTGGTTTACCAACTCTGCTATGAATCTCAACTTTCGATAGAAGAATACAGTTTTTATCCAATATCGACACAGTTACAGTACTTTACCTATGGTAATTTCCGATGACATCATAGTTAAGATGTATAGATACATATATATATGTATCTCTTCTACATGTGTTTTAAAATCTGGTCTTCACTGCTTCGTAACTAGCGTGAAGTGATATGAACTAAGTATACGTATTTGTAATACCTACCAAGTTACCTATACCATAAATAGAAAGGGGTTTAATCGACTTAAAACTTAGTAAAACATCCTACTGGTGTATGTGTTTGTTTCTTTGTCATTAAGCATTTTTGTTTTATCGAGTTTCAAGTCACAGCGACTTTAAAGAAAGTTAACTTCAAGAACACCATGTATCATTTGTAGATATATATAAATACAGATATATTCATAGAGATAATTGCAATAAACCATACAAATATTATCTAACATTAGATTAATTCATATACATTTTGTAATAGTTCCTTAGCTCCTGAGAATCATTGAGTAATTAATATTAGACAGCCTAAAACCTTATTAAATTTGACAAAATATGAAAGAAGAATTCTTCAAATATGACTGGTATTTTCAAATATCAGCAAACGATTCCTAACAACATAGCGACGAAAAAATTTCGCTTCGAATGGTGGATGGAAATCTTTGATCACAACTCCTATTGTTGATCGAAGATGGAATACAATGCTTAATCTGTAAGAAAGTAACCTCGTCTCAAATGCACCAGCTAATAATAAACGACAAATCAAAAGAAAGACGACGTGATCTATCATTATATATAAAATCAACGATTCTCATTCGTTTCGTTGAGCATTAAAAGATAGCAAAGGGTCAATCGAATCCAAAAATAATACCTAACACCATCTAGGAAAAATTCCGTATCAAACATTCATAATCCTATGGCGAAACTCTAAGTAGTTTTGACGTAACTGAACCCTAAAGAAACTATATTTTCATTATATATAGCGTGCCTGGCGGATCGTTCTATCCCTATAATTCTAGAACTAAAACTACAGCACTACCTACTGGATCCAATTGTGAATCTAAACCATTCTTGAATCTATCTGAACACAAAAAATGTCATCTAAATTTGCCTAGCCAGAAGGAATTCAGTCACATACACGGGTACAAAATAATAATACTACATAATTAATATATAATTTTTTGTGGTGGTAGAGCCACGCTGAAGCTATTATTGGTTTGAGCATAAATAGGTCGGCTTGTCCGGGGTAGTACCACCTTCTTAAAGAAAACCGACGAGAAATAACAGTAGTTGCATTGTTGTGTTTCGTTCTGTTAGTGAGAGAGCCGAAGACACCTCACTTCTTCCGTCTTCTGTCCCCCTTAGCCCTTCCCCAAAACATAGGCTGGCAACGCACTTGCGACTCCCCTGGTGTTGCTAGTGTCTATGGACGACAATGATCTCTAAATATCAGGTGAACCGTCTATTCGTTTGCCTCCTATGACATAAAAAAATACGTATAAAGATATACATATATATTCTTTTCTATTTGCTAAAGGTTTTGAAGAGAAATCATTGTCGACAGCGGCAGTTAACTTTCCACAATGCTTGAATTAACAACTGTTAATTATGAATTAAAAAGGAGAACTAAGCACGTATCATATCATTATTTCAATGCTTCATAGGTCATAATGGACTCATTTGCAGTTCATATAAAAGACAGTTGACTGCTATTTAGTGACCATTTCCAAACGTTTGTTGGCTGTAATAAACTTAAAAGTATATTTTTGCAAACGGTATTTCCGTTACAAATATAATTAAATCTTGAAGGGAATAAATTAAAATAAAAAATTGATAACAATTTATAAAAGTTAAGCGATAATAATAACGGAAGAATTACGTATTAAAATTCAAGTGTTGTTTTTATATCTGATGATAGAATTGAAAATACCAATTCTATGAAAAGATAGGAATAAATGTAATCATGATTCCATACTCTCGTGGCTTGATTTTGGACAACAGTAGTAATAATTATGGTATAGTCAAAACGGAGACAGTATTTGGCTTCGGTCCTACGAATAATCAAAATTATATCAACGATGGATTTAATTCCACGGAGTCTTTAGAATGGATTTTCTCGCACGGCAACTTCTCACCGAGATCTTTACAAGGTAGGTATTCTTTATTTATTAAAATCGTTATACCAAAAATATTTTAACAAGCTTGTAATCAATTCCTTCTTTCATTACGAAACTTAGCAAGGTTAATTATTGTGACATTTAATTAGGGACTTAGGGATTAATTTAGGGACGTAAGTAAATCACATTAACTATGTTCTATGAGAAACTATTTCATCATATTATATGTAAAAATTAATTGCAGTATAAATAGTATAATATTTTTCCATTTAAAAGTGGTTTTAGTTTGTAATCCAATTACTTAATGAATATTTATACCAATACCGATTTTACAGCGGATCCAAAAACCACTGAAGATTCCAGATCATCAAAAGAAAAATTAAATGAACGTAAAATCGATAACAATTTTAAGAAACAAATCAAGAAGACAGTTAAACGAAAGGGGCGAGGTAAAGGAAAGAAGTGCACCTTCAAAGTGGTCAATAAAGGCAAGAAAAACAGAAGAGGCAATAAATTCAAAGCACACAAAAAATATATGATGCCAGTCATACTGGGATTCTTAGCTGCGAAGAGTTTACTGATTCCTGTAGCATTGAAGGCACTTGCTTTTGTATCAGCTAAAGGTAGGAACGAATTTAGTACAAGTTACCATCTCTTGGGAGACAACTTTTCTTTGTCAAAAGTTTCTTTGCGTTTTACAATTAATTAGTGATAGGATTTCTTTAAGGAAGATAATGAATGCTATGGATGGATGATGCAAGGACACATATGGAACAAGCGATGTCTCAGTAGTTAGCGTGTTCAGACACAGTGTTGATCGATGCAGGATCGAATCCTGGCAAATAAACCGAATTTTTCGGTGTAGGAAAACATTATAATGATACACTGATAGTATATTCTAAATATACTTGAATTTTCAATTTCGCACTACCCGCTGTTAGTTGTTTGCTACATACCTTAAAGCCCAACAGAATTGCTATACCCCTAAGATTCTTTAGAAGCTTCATTATGCGCACGCTAGTGTTGTGGAATGGGTTACTTGGTACGATGTTCCCCAAGGTTATGACATGGGGCTCTTCAAAAAGGAATTGAAATACGCTCTTCGAGGTCGGTAACACAACGTTGATGACCCTAGTGTTGCAGTTTTTTTCGTAAGCCATAGGTGGCAAATGAACATACGAGTCACCTGATAGTAAATGATCACCGTCGCCCATAGACACTTGTAACACGAGAGGAATCACAAATACGTTGCCGGCCCTTGAGAAAGGAGTAGACTCGTTTTTTGTCCATGCACGATGGTAACCATTTGACATCTGTCAGTTTTTTGCCTTTTGGCATAAAAAAATATAAGGTGGTCCAGTCTATAGGGCAAAATCTCATATTCTGTCGCTATCCATTTTAGGTCTTATGATGGGCTTCTTCTCTACGGTTATGGCTTCGGTATTAAGTCTGAAAGGAATGTTCGAGAGCTCCCATGGATACCAGAACCGCAAAGACGACACCAAGACTCAAGTTGAGATTATTCAAGTACCGACAAAAAGCGAAGATCACGTTTACTATGATGAGCATTACAGGCGAGGGGATTACGAACCTGTGGCTATAACTACTTAGATTAGAAATATATTTCGTAATCACCGTTGTTATCAAAGTTTTTTTTTATTAACATAGTAAAATATTTATTGAACTGAAATTAAGTGTATTAGAGGCAGTTTGAAAGTAGCACCAGTGAGAGAGAAGTTGAGTAGTAATCGGTTAGCATGGTATGGGTATGTCATGAGGAGAGATGAAAACCATGTAACTAGAAAAGTTCTGAGTATGATAGTTGACGGATATACGAGTAGAGGAAGACCGAAAACTTATGGATGGACGGTGTGAAAAATGATATGTCCATAAAAGGTGTCAATACTGAGATGACAACTGACAGGAGAGAATGGAAAAATAAAACATGTTTTGCCGACCCTACTTAGGTGGTATAAGGGTAATGATCATGATAATTTATTGAACTGAAATTTATTGTACATTTTTAATTTTGTTGGTGGTATAGCTGAAGCTATTATTGTTTTCCGCATAAATGGGTCGGCTCGCCCGGGGTACTACCACATGACTCACAGAAAACTGACGTGAAGTAACAGTGCTTGCATTGTTGCGTTTGGTTCGGTCAGTGAGAGCGCCAGAAAACCACCTCCCTTCCCCCCCTCTAATCTCTTCTTTCCCCATTCTCCTGCCAAACACAGGCTGGAAACGCACTTACAACTCCCTTGGTGTAGCTAGTGCCTATGGACGGCGGTGATCATTTAACATCAAGTGACCCGTCTGTTCGTTTGCCTCCTATAATAAAATATAATATAATTATATTATTTCAAGTTGTGATATAAGAAGAAATGCCTGAACGTGTTCAGCTCTAAAAATTCCAATATTCTTCAAAATGGCGCTAACATAACTAAAGGTTATAGAAGTACGAAATAATCGTATAAATATAATCTACAATACATGCTGTAAGAAAACGTGGAGTGTGATAGAATTTTTGCGAAGTTTAAATAATATGTTTAATTATGTTTAAGAGTTTACTTTTACAAAAGTTGTTCAAATAATTGACCAACAATTAACCCTATTGCTACAGTAGCGACACACACTGGGCTGAAAATCGGCTTTCATAGACTTAGGGACTTTTATTTTTAAGTGTTATTTTTTTTGCTTCGAATGGCTTCAGTAGACTATTATTATACTCATATATTGATTTGTGTAGATTGGGCTTCAAAACTGACAAGTTATATTTTATTTACGGAAATTTTGTATGAGGTTAACATGAAAAACCAGGATATCTCTGGAAGCACTAAGTAAACCATAATATCCTTTCATATGGTTGTAGTACTAATTATATCTGATTTTTTGACATACTTCATATCATGGTCACGACTGCGATTTTTTTTTTAAAAAAGGTCAAATGTTTTATTTCATTCTTTTGTGACTTGAATAAATTTTAGTGTTAATAATTAGAGTTAATATGTTACAAAATTGTATTATCATATCCTCTAGCATTATATTTGGAACAAAAAACTATCTATTAACATTTTTTTTCTGAATTAAAAGATGAAGATAACTTTTTATTATGCATTCAACATACAATTTATACAACACATGTATAGCTGGTCTCAATAAGTTATATACTTGAAATTAATTCATTAATTGTCTTAAAAATAATAAATTTAAACGAAAAAATCAATAAGGAGGAACTGTCAAACAAGATCTCATTAATTAGTAAATGAGTTTAAACACTTACTTCATAGGCTTGTAAAATCTTCGTTTGGAAATCTTTATTGAGTCGTACTTTAGTATAGAGTGGTAGAAAATGATTTTCAATGTTATTACAAACTTTATGACTGCTGTGACTATGGCCATAAATGATAAAGTTGATAAACCTACTTGGGCTTTGTGATGCTTAAAAATCAGAATAACCTATTCAAATACGAAGCATAGTTTGAGGACTCAGAATTCAATTGGACGACAGCCTTTCTGAGGAAGATACTGTTACACTAAAGGAACTTTGTCCAAGGTTCTCTTGACCTTTAGAGAAAACCAAAAGCGATTAGCGTTATACTGAGTTTTTTAGAGACAATTACAAAAAATGACTAGAAGTAAATGTAAGTTGAAAGCTGTAAAAATAAATAAAAGATCAAGAAACCAGATCCCTCACTAAGTTTTTCACTCAAAATAGCGATAGTTTTGGATTTATCCTTAAAAGTTTCTAAGCAGAACACAGCTATTTGAGCAGGTTTTTTTTTTTCGAAATGACTACGCTTTTGACCCAGCAAGGTCTTAACAGCTTCAACGGACTACTAAGGCGAGCGCTTAAGGCACTCAGCCGATTTCATTTTGGCAACCAGCTCAAGGGTGCACGGCACACCTCGGCTTGTCTGTTGCCTGTTGCATGCAAAATCGCGACCTATCTTAGCTAACCTAGCTAACTATTCATATGTGTATGAGTTGTTGAAACGTATATGTGTACCAAGCATACACGCCTCAACAACTCCTCCATATATTTATTATCGGAAAATTGAGAGTTTTTCAGTTCGATAAGGGGACTATTAGAGCAGGTGCTAAAGGCAATCGTTTGTCTTTCTATAAGGTACAATAACCCAAACTTTAGGATTGCAGACTTTTTGGATGTGTTCAACATAGAACCGAATTCAAAATAAAAGTTCTAGAAAAGCGACACACTTTACTATCTTATTACATTTTTATCTTCTAATTTTCTTTTTTATCATATTTTATAGGCTTATTGATTCTACGTACGTCATTAAAGACATTATTTACTTGTTACTGTAGATTTTCACTTTTTAGAAAGCACTTTCTTGAATTTCATACATAAAAAAATTTATAGCATCACGCCAACAATCCACACTTTTCAATTCTGTGTATATTTTTTGTGAGTAATTAATCTTAGCTAATCTAGGTAGTTGTTATATGTATTATGTATGTTATGAGTTAATGTATTATAAATTTAGAATATACAAATTTTGTAACACACTAATTCGACTTTGTTAATATACTTCTTGATTATTGTATCTTCTTCATTTTGCCAAAGTCATTATAATATATGTTTATATATTTATTGCAATCATAATATTTTAATTCTTTTTTTTTGAGAATTAGATAATCCAGACATGAAACATTCAGATCTCAGGGTATTAAAAATCATCCAAATCAAAAATAATAAATATAAAATATTTGACCTTTTTTTTAAAAAAAATCGCAGTCGTGACCGTGATATGAAATATGTCAAAAAATCAGAAATAATTAGTACTATAACCATATGAAAGAATATCATGGTTTACTTTGCGCTTCCAGAGATATCCTGGTTTTTCATGTCAACTTCATACAAAATTTCCATAAATAAAATATAACTTGTCAGTTTTTAAGCCAAATTAACTCAAGTGAATATGTGAGTATAATAATAGTCTACTGAAGCTATTCCAAACAAAAAAATAACACTTAAAAATAAAAGTCTCTAAGTCTATGAAAGCCAATTTCCAGCCCAGTGTGCGACACCCTAATTTAACGCATTTCGACGGACACTCGTTCATACAAATGGATGATTCTTCTCACATCTGCACTACATAGATGAATGCAACATATTTAATGTAACTTTTCTCAAAACACCATATCTGAAATGATAACGATGGAAAAACGGTACTTGGCTAGAGATGGATAGAGAAAGAAATAAATTAGCCGAGAGAGATAGAAGCACCCAACAGTTTAAGATAATAATGGGCACGAGGAAAATTTGCTTCAAGAATGCCCAGGCGTACCACGAAGAGACTAGGGCACATAATACCTTGTAATAATCTTCATATATGTACATGCTTTCCTCTGGGCTTGATGGAAAAAGAGTCTGCTATCGAATCGTTCGATTATTTTGTCAAGCATTTGATTGGTAACTTAAGTCATTTAACGGATTTTGAAATTACCATAACTCTCTGACTTACATCTCAATCATTTTGAAATAAGCACGACTATGTGACTTGTATTTAAATCATGGCTGACTAATCTTGGTGATTAGTATTATGACTCTCTAGTTTTATATTGCCAATTGCAAATGATCTCTGTGCGAAGCCAACAAAATAGAAAAAAAAAAAATAGAAACAGAAAATGAGTTATCGTTTACATACCAAAGACATTTTATTTCTATCACGTATAATTTTTGTGTGTTACTTTTTCCTCGACGCCCTTGTTAAATAGTGTCAAAAACATGCAAATATATGCAAAAAAGATAACAATATATAAAACTCATATTTTCATCGAAATATAGATTTAAGTTGAACTACAGACTAGGTGTCAAATGGCATCATTGTAGCTGAAGATAGTAACTTATATCAAGCTTAGAGGGATCTCCTAAGAGATACTACCAGAACACATAATGCTTGACGACAGCTTTTCAATCTCAAAGTGACAGCTTGCAATTATTAGAAAACGATCGACGAGTATGTCACGATATTTTCATTTACTGAAAATTTGAAGCTATGCGAGAAAAAGTCACGTCTGTCGACACAGTGTTCAAGCGTTAAATTGTAATGATAATCTGTAAACTTGTATATATTATATGTAACAAATTTTTGATTTATTTATTAAAAATATATTATTCAACACCACAATATAAACTACACAAATCACTTTACAATACAGATATATTTATCTGCCAATAAGTATTTAAAGAAAGTAGGAAATTAATTATTAAAACAATTATTGACTATTGTTTCATGTGAATTGGCCTTTCTACATTGTTAGTTATTTCATAAAAAATATATGAAAATTAATTGAATTAAATGTAAATTTAGTATCAAGGATATATTTCAAAAGTGTTGCCAAAAGTGAGTGGTTCAATAATCAAAATCAAAATCAAAAATACTTTATTCAGTTTAGGCCCTAATAAGGCATTTATGAACCTCAAAAACTACCACCGGTTCGGAAACAACCCAGTTATCGAGAAGAACCGGCAAGAAACTCGATCTGGTTTATCTTTTTAATATATATAATATTTAGACTATATTACATACATGACAGAAACTTTTAATGGAAAAGAAATTTAATGGATGCACAGAGATGAGTCAATTCCAGACATCACTATCGTTCACATATTGATCCACTCTATAATAGCCTTTTGAGACCAAAACCCGCTTGACATGGCGCTTAAATTCACAATCAGGCAAATCGGTAATATCCTTTGGAATTTTGTTATAGAACCGTACACTATTTCCCAAAAAACTATTACTCGTTTTACTAAGTCTAAAACATGGGATAACCAGTTTGTCACGGTTCCTAGTATTTAGACTATGCCGGCCTTTTACAAAATCTAGTTTATCAAGGTTCTTTCGGACATACATTAAATTATCAAGAATATATTGGGAAGGCAGAGTTAAGATACCGAATTCCTTGAACTTAGTCTTTAAAGATTCACGAGGTCCCATATTGTAAATTGCTCTAACTGCTCGTTTTTGTAATAAAAATATGGTGTCTACTTCAGCTGCTGTCCCCCACAACAGAATGCCAAAAGACATTAAGCTATGGAAGTAGGCGAAGTAGACTAACCTAGCAGTGGCAATATCAGTTAGCTGGCGTATTTTACGTACTGCAAATGCAGCAGAACTTAATTTGCTGGCCAATTGTTTAATTTGAGGACCCCATTGTAGTTTTAAATCCAGTGTGATACCCAAGAATACAGTATTATCAACTAACTCTACAAAATTCCCCTCAATCCTGATGCTGCTATCCACTCGTGGAACATTAGGCAAAACAAATCTTATACATTTTGTTTTGCCTGTATTTAGCACTAAGTTATTTAATGCAAACCAATGAGAAATTTCATTTAGAGTATTATTTACATGCCTAACCTCTGAATCTGTCCTTTTCACTTTAAATATAATTGAAGTATCGTCTGCAAAAAGCACCATGATGAATAACAAATGAATAACAAAAATTAAATAAGGACAAATTAATATCAATTTATACTATACTGTTGATTTGTATTACCTATATTATAGTATTAATTTTAACGAGAAATGTGTATAAATTAGAAATAACAACAAATAATAAAGTTGTTTTATTTGTCTATTAAAGATCAATTGTTTTTTGAATTTTATGACCAAAAAATAATCCAAACAGAATAATTCTTATACCATACGAGAAGTATCTGTGGAAATAGATAATAGCCCCGTTTTATAAATCAGTTTAACTTTAGATTAACTTGAAAAGCTATTAACTTGAAATATATTAAACGGTGCCAAGAGCCTAATCCTTCATTACCATGACAATGTTATTACACCTCGTTTTAGGGGAACCTGCTATTTTGTTTATTCTTTTCTTTGGCAATATATACACTAATAGATATATGAAACAAAAAGTAAATATTATTAAACATGACTTTTTCCATTACTCGTCAGGTTAGCTAGTTGAAAAATGTTATTCAAATATCTGTGTTCCTTGTTTCATAGATCTAACATAACCTACTCGTACCAAGACAGGAAATTTAGAAAAATATACCGGATAGATTATATTACTATATAGGTTAGGTTAGATCATTTTTAAGTTAAAACCAAACGGTTTCGTCTTGCTTTGGTTAGGTTAGGATAGGTTAGACTTGCGAAAATAGATAAAGCGAGCCGGCCGCGGTAATGGTCGGCGAGCGCGCTGCATTTAATACGTAAGTACCGATTTGTGTATTCCGGCAGCTTTTGACACTTTAGAGCCAGTTTCTCTACGTTTATATATATTCTAGTCAAGTGCTGAAAACTTTAATCTTTAAAAATATACCCCTATGTAATTTATTAGTAAAAACCATAATACTTTCATCGAATATTGTCAAATAAGATTAACACAAATAAATTCATTCGTTTATTGCATTAACCTTGTAAATATCATATAATATGGCTCACTGTATCACACAACGGTCCTCATAGAACTGGGCACTGAAAGGATTGTCCAAAGCTAAGGTACTCGACGCTATTTTATCTTTAACTTTGTCTGTCACAGTGTAGATTCCGCCGACCATTTTCCTCACGCCCCTTGCGATGAACACACTCGGATTGTGCTTGTTGAAAAACGCCTTCATTTTCCTCTGTTTGAGCATCATTTTCCTACGCATAGGATGCGGTCGGCTGAACATAGACCGTTTCTTCTTTGGGAATATTCTCCGTTTTCGTTTACCCATATTGAAATTCTTGGAAATAATTAGTATATATTGGCTTTTACCCAAATGAATTTTTAGCGGTCATTTTACCGTTTATTTCCCGTGTGTTTTTATTGCGTATTTTTTATGTAAATTTACATCTTTATTGACTAATATGAATATGTCAAATTTGATGTCAAAAATGTTGGGTCAGCTTTTGTTTCCTGGCCAGTATTAAAGATATGACAAGCGAGGAAAAAAAGTTCAATTCGACTTTATAATTATCTATACTAATATTATAAAGAGGTAAAGTTTGTGAGTTTGTGACGTTGTGATGTTATGACGTTGTAGGAGGTAATCTCAGGAACTACATGTCCGATCTGAAAAATTCTTTAAGTGTTATATAGCTCCTTTATCGGGGAAGGTTATAGACTATATATAATTACGCTAAGACCGATAAGAGTGGTGTACCAATGAAAAATGTTTCAAACTCGGGATTGACCTTGCTCTTGAGAACTTCCGCTGCGTGTAAGCGTTAGCCCAAATTCTTACGTGTATGAAGTATACATTACTATTTGAAGTATACAATATTAGCGGGCCCGGAGCGGCGGATGTTGTCCAGCTTTGAAAAAAAAAAACAAAACCTTGTCAAATTATATACCTAAACCTTCCTTATAAATCACTTTATCTATTGCAGAAAACCGCATGAAAATCTGTTTAGTAGTTTTGAGTTATCGTGAACAGGCAGACAGACGTGGCAGAGATTTTTTTTTCTGATATGGAGTGATAAATGCCGACACTACCATGTTATTCGTAGTCTGATGAAGCTATTAAGACCTTGCTGGGCCAATAGCGTAGTCAGTTCGAAAAAAAAAACTATCATGTTATAGTACTTACAAAGTATCTATAAAATCTAAAAAATTTTGGTTTTAAAAAAAATTGAGCTGTTTATAGTCTGAAAATTTTAGATTATCGGGAAAGAATAGGAAAGAACATGGCACCCTACCGGAGTCACCTAAAATCTTTTCAGTAATTATAAAACAATTTATACTCCATAGGTACAAAAGAAACACCAAAATCGAAATCGCCTGAGTGCCTTAAGCGCTCGCCTTAGTAGTTCGGTGAAGCTGTAAAGGCCGCAATCAGTTCGAGGAAAAAAAAAACAAAATCGATTCAGAGTTTGGGAGGTGAATTACGAACACAAACACAAAGGATTTTGAATTATATAGAAACTAGCAATTACAATTATTTCCATTAATATGCCATATAAAAATTCATGGCAATAAAATACAGTTTTACGGCATTTAGCAATAATTTAAAAAGTATACTATTTTAGCGTATAACCATTCTCGACGAATGAGCTATATAACACTGGAAGAATTACTCAAATCGGACCAGTAGTTCCCGAGTTTACCCCCTACAACGTCACAAACTGTACCTCTTTATAATATTAGTATTGATTATAGGTTAGGTTACTACTACATTACTATATATGAACCTTTTTCCTTATTAATATTGATTATAACTTATAACTCTGTATTTTTTAAATTACCGAGCCGAAAGCCAAACGATTTTTTACTGTTCACGTACAATTTGATATCAGAACAGAAAAAAGTTATAACCATTTTGTATGGCACTAAACTCAGAACCTGTACGTTGTGTAATCGTCACCTATTACTGCCCACACGCTTCAATACACGCAGTACATCTAGTACAGCAGATAAAACAATAAAAAAACTAAACTTTTTCGCTGTTATTACAAAAAAGTTAAATACGTAACTTGCTTTAAAAAGGTTAGGTTTTAAATGTAGCGCGCTCCCTGAATGTTCGCCATCTTGCTCTTTTGTCTCGCTTTGGTTAGGTTAGATTAGACTTGAGAAAAAAGGATAACGCGAACTTGTCTCGGACGAGCGCGGTGCATTTAGTACGAAACCTTTTTAAAGCAAGTATTAAGTATTATAATAAGAAACTGTTTTTTGTAAGTTCTTTATAGTGTAATCAATATGTAACTACTGTTATATAAGACTTTTGAACACTGTTTTTTTTCGAAAACTTATACTCTTTAAATGATTGAAGTAAAGACTACTTTAGCCCCGTTGTGATTTAAAACTCTTTTTTTTTATTGAAGCACGACAATGTGACTGCACTATACCTGATGGTAAGCATAGTACAATCCAAAAACAGTGGCGACCACCGAGAGACAGATCATCCATCGTCGGTCGCCGCTGTCATGCCGGCCATAATGACAAAAGTCACCTGGTACTGGATATGCACAGACTGATCCCGAAACGCGAAGCGCAAAAGCGAGTCACTATGACGGGCTTTTTCGCCATGTACATGGTGGTTGCGACCCAGTTGGGCTGTAAACCCCTACCATCTCGCTATCGCCATTGCCTCGTCCGTTGATCAGCAAGGTGCACCACGTGCAGGTGAGGTTGGCTTGGGTGTCTCGAGTCTTAAGATGTTACTCGACACCCCTTACACCCCATTGCAAAGAAAACAATATTAAAAAGAGATGAAGATATGTTACATCTATAGGATGTCACGTGTAATAAAATGAGATAGAGTACATTTTCGTTTATTATAAGTACTTTATCATTGTTTAAAATTTCATTTCTCCCACGTGAGAACTGTGTACATGTTTTTCTTTTCTATATTAGATCTTTCTTTCGTCATTTATGAGAAATCCATTATATACAAACTAGCCTCATTCATCATTATTCAAATCGGACCAGTAGATCCTGAGATTACCCCCTATAACATCACAACATCACAAACTCACAAACTTTACCTCTTTATAATATTAGTATAAAATCAAAATCAAAAATACTTTATTCAGTTTAGGCCCTAATAAGGCACTTATGAACGTCAAAAACTACCACCGGTTCGGAAACAACCCCGTCATCGAGAAGAACCGGCAAGAAACTCGATCTGGTTTATCTTTTTAATATATGTAATATTTAGACTATATTACATACATGACAGAAACTT
Source organism: Antheraea mylitta (assembly GCA_014332785.1). Taxonomy (NCBI): domain Eukaryota; kingdom Metazoa; phylum Arthropoda; class Insecta; order Lepidoptera; family Saturniidae; genus Antheraea; species Antheraea mylitta. The sequence continues at coordinate 1,025,731 of JACEII010000143.1, read as the reverse complement.
TTAATGGAAAAAAAAATTAATGGATGCACAGAGATGAGTCAATTCCAGACATCACTATCGTTCACATACTGATCCACTCTATAATAGCCTTTTGAGACCAAAACCCGCTTGACATGGCGCTTAAATTCCCAATCAGGCAAATCGGTAATATCCTTTGGAATTTTGTTATAGAACCGTACACTATTTCCCAAAAAACTATTACTCGTTTTACTAAGTCTAAAACATGAGATAACCAGTTTGTCACGGTTCCTAGTATTTGGACTATATCGGCCTTTTACAAAATCCAGTTTATCTAGGTCCTTTCGGACATACATTAAATTATCAAGAATGTATTGGGAAGGCAGAGTTAAGATACCGAATTCCTTGAACTTAGTCTTTAAGGATTCACGAGGTCCCATATTGTAAATTGCTCTAACTGCTCGTTTTTGTGATAAAAATATGGTGTCTACCTCAGCTGCTGTCCCCCATAATAGAATAACATAAGACATTAATCTATGGAAGTAGGCGAAGTAGACTAACCTAGCAGTGGCAATATCAGTTAGCTGGCGAATTTTACGTACTGCAAATGCAGCAGAACTTAATTTGCTTGCCAATTGTTTAATTTGAGGACCCCATTGTAATTTTAAATCCAGTGCGATACCCAAGAATCCAGTATTATCAACTAACTCTACAAAATTCCCCTCAATTCTAATGCTGCTACCAACTCGTGGAACATTAGGCAATACAAATCTTATACATTTTGTTTTACCTGTATTTAGCACTAAGTTATTTAATGCAAACCAATGAGAAATTTCATTTAGAGTATTATTTACATGCCTAACCTCTGAATCTGTCCTTTTCACTTTAAATATAATTGAAGTATCGTCTGCAAAAAGCACCATGTCAGCACAGTTATTGATCATTAGTGGCAGATCATTTATGTAAATTAAGAACAAGAACGGCCCTAGTATAGAGCCCTGAGGAACGCCAATTCGCACAAAGGATCCTGCAGAGGTTACTCCTTGTATGCTAACTTTCTGACAACGTTCTTTTAAATAAGAGACTATTAGGTCGAGAGAAGTTCCACAAATACCATAATGTTTTCATTTTAGAATAAGTGTACTATGGTCAACGCAATCAAAGGCCTTAGACAGATCGCGGAACACACCAACTGCATCATGCGAATCCTCCCAGGCACTCAATATATAGCTTATGAGCGTTGCCCCAGCGTCAGTAGTAGATTTCGATTTCGTAAAACCAAACTGTCGACCATCCAGAAACTTATGCACATTGAAATAGTCCACTAAATGGTTGAGCATAATCTTTTCAAAAACTTTACTTAACGACGGAAGTACAGAAATAGGTCTATAATTCCCAAGACTATTTCTGCAGCCTGATTTAAACAAAGGAACTACTTTGCTTATTTTCATTAAATTGGGGAAAGTTCCTTTTTCTATACACTGGTTAAATATGTTAGCCAAATGTGGTGAAATAGTAACAATTAAAGACTGTACTACTGTTACCGATATACCCCATATGTCTTCGGTGTGTTTTAAATTTAATTGCTTGAAGGTCCTTATTATTTTACCTGCACTAATAGATAAGAATTTGAATTTTGAATCTATAGGCGCACTCATACTTTTTAAAAGAGCTGCGGCACCCTGGGCTGATGATGTTATATCCTTTGTTACTTGTAAAGGTATATTAGTAAAGGTATATTAGGTATAGATAATTAAAGTCGGAAACCCGTTATTTTGTATAGAATAGAATTAAATCATTTACGTTTAATTAATTGTATGTATGTATATTAAAAACATACTAAATAAATAAGTACTAACTAACTACGTATAACTAAATAAATAGGTATTACTAACTTTCGGTCGTGACACGGCATTATCATAGATATAAATCTTCTTTTTCTTGTTTTGGCTCCGCAGAAGCACTTGCCAGTGTCAATGTTTTCTTTTAATGGACGTTATAGTACAATAATATTACAAGCATTGTGTGATTATTTCAATATTCTAATTTCTATCCCTTGTTAGAACCTTCCAGGGAGTTTATGTGGCATCTCAGAATTTCATACTCCGTGGTATTATTTTCCATTCACTTCACTTATGCACAATAAACTAACTATATTACGTATAACACCACCAAATTTACAAAATATAAAATCCATTACATGGCCGACTAAGATCCCGCCAAAAACTTCATAGATATAAATGATGACTTGAGGGATGCCTCAACCATATATCTTTCATCTGTGTCCTTTTCTATATCCATGGTAATTTGTATACAAAAATGTATGAGAATTATTGTTTTGTTTCAATTTTCAGCATATACTACACGATCGACGAATAGAAAGTGCGATCGGGCAAGTTCATTATCACGACCTTGGATGCATCTCAGTGCACCGCCCTCGTCCTCGAGTCGCTGGAGAAAGTGGCCTTGACCTATTTGGACTAGAACTCTCTATTTGGTGTTTATACTCTCGTACTACTGTTTAGTTTACTGAGCATAAAGTGTATGGGATATGTTTTGTAATAGTTTTCGAATACATCCGAACGGGTTTTGTTAAAAATTATTGTTTTTTGTCTACAGTTTTTTAATATCTTTTACAAGTTCTCTAATTGAGTATATTTTAAAAACACAGACAATCGTCAAGTAAGATCGTTGATAATTTTGACATGGAGTTCAAAGGAGGATTTAATGTAGTTGTGTACTAAGAAGATAATTTTTGAAAATTCATCTCCTGATGGGGATTAGAATTTAAATAAGTTCTTAGAAAAAGCTCTCCAAATTCATCAATGTCTCCTTTTTTATTTTAAAACCTTCTTAATAAAGGTGTTGCTATATAACTGAGCTAAATAATTAAGCTGTTAATAGTAATAACTAATTCCACTTTGACTTTATTCCGAGCGCAGTAATAATTATGTTTTTTTTAATAACTTGAAAAAATTAGTAATACATCAATCTCGAAACTTTATCCCTGGCTCTGTTTGTTCTAAAGCGGTTATTAAAGAAGTGTATACGTTGAAGGCTGAGTGACTGAAGCGCTCGTCTTAGTAGTCCGGTGAAGCTGTTAAGACCTTGCAAGGTTACTAGCATAGTTAGAGAAAAAAATTAAGTCGTCACGAGACGCCTGGCAGATGTGAAACATTAAAATTGTTTTGTGTAAGTTATATGCATAAAAGAACAGATTATGACAGGAGTCAGTTATGGCATAATGAGAAAATAAAACAAAAAAAAATTACAAGTTACTTCCATATTATAATGACTGTTTATTTATTTTGTTACATAAATATTCATTTTTATTAAATACAAAATTTCAGCTAGGCGCTGGCGCGGTGTGTTTGGCGACATTTATCAAAGGGCGCTAGGTCATCAGCGCGTGCCGTGTAACACTAGAAGAATAAGTGGCTTACAAGATAGGGTTGCAAATGTTTTTGAGTATATCTCTAATAGTGCAATGTTCGTGTTTTGCGTCGCCACGCCAATAATCAGGTTTACCCTCCGCCTATAGATATTTCACATAAAAAAAGTTAAAATTGTGTTCGCGACATTGGTGGCAAAACTGTCAATCAAATATGTTAATAAATATAATTTATTTACGATGGCTTATTGAAATATAATTTCTTACAATGATTGCTCAGTGGTTAGCGTGTTCAGCACACCACGTTATCGACGCAGATTCGAATTCTTTGCAAATGAGAGAGCTTTTGGATGAAAAATACATCGTCAAAAAACATGTTTCTACTAATAAGCCCACCTTGCAAGCTAAAGCCTCAATTTGAAAATCTCTTGCTAGATGCCTATTGGTGTGGCAGCAGTTCAGAGTCAGTTCGTCTAGGCTTAGCGTGTTAATTATCTTAGACTTAGACTATAATTTAGACACTAGGTGGAAGAGTCAAGCTAAAGCTATTACTGGTTTCAGCATGAACGGGTCGGTTTGCCCGTGGTAGTACCGCCCGACCCACAGAAAAACGACGTGAATTAACAGTGCTTGCGTTTCGTTCGGTCAGTGAGAGCGCCGGAGGCTCACCTCTCCTCACCTTCCCCCTCTCCTGTTCCGTTCTTCCCACTCAAAAAAACTTCTGATAGAGTGAACCGATTTTAATGAAATAAAGACTATCACGAACGCAGTACTTTAACGGTGATGCGTGTTCAAACGAGCAAGCAGACACACAGATAGACAAACAGACATTTCTAAAAATGATTGAAATGTATTTTATTGCATATTCTTAGAAACCTGCAGCAACTCTTTTTTAATCTAAAAAGAGCAGACACGTCTGATTTACATTATTATATATATATAATAATAAAATATATATATATATTTATAGATTTATATAAAACAGTTTTTCAATAACACTCACCGAATTTTAAAGATATCTCTCGAAGGAAAAATTTGGGCTAGTAGATAATGGTACTATTATGTAATACCTAAATAGGAGAATAATGAATATATCTCTTTAGTTAAGTGACTTACAATATTTATTTATTTGTTTAGTCTTTATTGACTAGTTTTATTATCAATAATACGCCCACGTAACCACAGATCACGCCGCCGTGATCTGGGGTAAATTTCGCTCCCGCACACCAGATTAGGCCCCCCTCGGCAGCGACTCAAGCCTAGGTCAGTTCCCTCGGTGTGGAGCCCTTGAGTACGCTGCTCGCGCAATACAGTGACACAAAATCTTACATCACTGCGACAACATTACACATATCACCCCCACACACGTACACGCATACATTAAAGTGGAATGGTTTTTTTTGTTTCTCTTATCGAATACGATATATATAAGAATTGTTGAGATATGTATGCTTGGCACACCTATATGTTTCAACAACTCATATATATATGAATAGTTAGCTTAACTTAGGTAAGCTTAGATAGGTCGTGAACTGTATACAACAGACAACAGCCCAAGCCGAGGCGTGCCGTGCACCCTTGAGCCAGTTGTCAAATAAAATCGGCTGAGTGCATTAAGCGCTCGCCTAAGTAGTCCGGTGAAGCTGTTAAGACCTTGCTAGGTCAATAGCGTAGTCAGATCGAAAAAAATGAGTATAGGCTATATGTCATCACGCTAAGACTAATAGGAACGGAGCACAGCTGAAAAATGTTTCAAAATCGGGATGTTTTTTTCTTTTGAGTACTGCTGCGTGTTAGTGTTAGGGTATCTAATACACGCGAACGAAGTCGCGGGCAGAGGCTAGTAAATAATATTAAGATACCAATAACTGTAAGCCTGAATGATGACAGTATGTTATAAATAATTTCTCGTCGTGTATAATTTTTTGGGTTTTTTTCTTAATAGTTATTTTTACATAAGCCTACGTTGAAGTGTCAGCATGTATGAATGGTTAAAACTATAGTATATAGTAACTGAAAGGTTTTGATACTTTAAAATTTGTCAATTTAGTTATATAACTGCAAAAATTATTCTTATATCTTAAAAGTTTTAGCTCAATTATTTTATTTACATTACACGGTATAATCGATTACATATGTAGCTACCGAGTGTGTCACCTTCTTTAGCAGAATGGCTGAAACGTTTACATTTATTGTAAATAGAATATATCGTTCAAAATTGAACAATTTCTTGTATAAATATTATATATGGACTTAGAATTAAGCAGTCTATTTTACGCACTCCAAGTATTATTATTATGCTGTCCAAGTCATTCTAGACTCCTACACTAGTGAGCTCGAGACTCCTACTAAATTATTACATTAAACTCCAATATTCACTTGAATTACACAGCAATTGAAACCACATTTCCTGATTATAAAAGTTGTTTAAACATACGTGAAAGACGACTCACCGTATTTAATTTCGGTCACAATAATATGAATAATAAGAAATATATAGAAAAAATCCTAAAAGTTCGCAATAAAATAGCAGTATCTGATAAAATATTATTTTATTAAATTCTTTGTCATAACTGTTGTTTCTATATTACAAAAATGAACTAACATAATATTTATTTCAAATAATTAAAGTTTAAACATAAAAGTAAATAAATATATCAAGTATCAAAACCGTTTGTGCAACATATATCGGCTGAATTTCGGATAAGTTTGAACTTCGAGAAGTCCAACCTAATATAAAGGCATTAGTATCCCGACCGCTTTCCATTTGATCCTTGGCCACCGTAAGAGAAAGATCTGGATAACTTCAAGTTTAATTTTTAAAATGCATGCATTGTGTTTGGTATTATGTCTGGCAGTGGCTTGTAGCGCCGCTCCGGGAACTGCGAACGAAGACGATGGAAAACTGGAGCTGTTCTCTGGTGTTGTTATCGAGAAGTAAGTGGATCAATTATACATTTAACCAATAATAATCCAGAAGTTCATAATTTATACTAATATTATAGTGTTGGAGGGTTCATTTGTTTGGTTGAACGCGCTAATCTCAGGAACTACTGGTCCGATTTGAAAAATTCTTTCCGTGTTAAATAGCTCATTTATCAAGGAAAGTTATATATCAATACCGATGAAGAATGTTTCAAATTTTTTTTTCTTCTAAAAGCTTCCGCTGCCTGTTAGCGTTAGCCCAAGTAACTATTCCACACGGACAAAGTCGCGGGCAATAGCTAGTTTAATATATGAATATATTTAACTATTTTTTTTAGTCTTTAAGTGAACTCAACTTTATAGTAACTTGAAGACTCGCCTTTCTTTATTTTTCCTTTGTTAATATGTTAATGGGATAAAGGTATTAAATTTTTATATTTTTAACCGCTCTTTATACGTATGCTAAACTTGAATTTAATCTGACGTTTTGTAATAGGTAATAAGTACGTACATATACGAACTATTTCGTTACATAGTTAAAAGCCTACTAAAGAAGAAAAATAAATCGGTTTAAAAACTAATAATGATTCATCTTAGCATATTTGTATAACCAATAATCTAACAATCGACAATGTAGTGGCGATGACTGTCAAAGTATAGAATATTTATGTGAGGCAGTTGTGAATGAAATTGAGGAGGAATAAGTCGTTTATTAATATATCGGTTAAGCATTTTATGTGACGTCACATTAAAAAACCATACACATAAATGTTTAATTGTAAAAATAATAACACTTACTTTAGAATAAAATAAACAACTTTCAAACGCCCACGAATATGGAAAAAAATAATGCTAATAGATAATTCGTAAATATTCAAAAAACAAACGAAACATTTCCGTCATAAATATATGTAAATGAAAAACAAAACAGCTTTCTCTAATGTGTATGTGCGAAGTGAAAATCGTAAACAATACTTTAGGCGCGGTACTCCTATTCGTTCAAATAACATCATAAGACTTGAGACACCCAAGCCAACCTCACCTGCACGTGGTGCACCCTGCTGAATAACGAACGAGGCAATGGCGAAAGCGGGGTGGTAGGGTTTTACAGCCTGACTGGGTCGCAACCACCATGTATATGGCGATAAAACCCGTAATAGTGATTCGCTTCTGCGAGTCGCGTTTCGGGATCAGTCTGTGCATATCGAGCTTTTTGCAGGCCTCCATGATAGTGGCGACCGGCGATGGATAGTGTGTTAATCGGTAGTCGCTATTATTTTTGAATTGCACTGTGCTTACAAAAAAAAATCTCCTGACGTTTAGTGACTTATTCGGACCATCGACGTCTTAACGGATTATTTTTGAAAAGAAAATTTATTTAACCAAAATTAACCCAACTAGCTACTATATTTAAGATTGAAAATCTCTCGCATAGCACCCACACATGACAAGATCAGGAGAGATTGTAGTCGAATGCTAAAATCAATATAGTATACCATATACTAATATAGTCAATGCGAATATAAGTTTGTTTTTTACGCGTGACGCCTTCATCACTCAAGAGTCGTTGTGAGAGTTACAAACAAGGAAATATTACCTATACTAATATTATAAAGAGGTAAGTTTGTGAGTTTGTGACGTTGTGGCGTTGTAGGGGGGTAATCTCAGAAACTACTGGTCCGATTTGAAAATCTTTTAATGTTCTATAGCTCATTTATCGATGATGGTTATCGGCTATATATCATCACGCTAAGACCAATAGGAACGGAGCACCAATGAAGAATATTTAAAAATCGGGATATTTTTTTCCTCTTGAGAGCTTCCGCTGCGTGTTGGCGTTAGCCCAAAGTATCTATTCCACGCGAACGAATTCGCGAGCAGAGGCTAGTCTAAAATAAATGCCATTCCCAATACTTGCAACCTAAAAAAACTTTTCACATATACATTAAGTGTTTATTGCGTAGTAAAACCATATTCGGGCGTTAAAATAATCAGCGTAGATACAAATTCTAAATTGAGCTTTGAAAATCTTTGAGGGAGAAGAACATCATAACGCATTGGTAGAGTTGTATCTCTAGTTTTCTATTTAAAAAGAGGGTATGTCGTAAATACATACGATATAAGTGAAACTTTTGTGTAAATGAGAAACATTTTGATAAAAAAACACAACAGAAAGCCAACATCACGCGGTGTCCTCAGCGGTCACCCGTTCAACCACTGACCGTACTCGACGTTGCTTAACTTCGGAGATCGGACGAGAACCAGTGTTTTCAATAGTCTAACCGACACAGTATTTAATTTACATAAAAATCTATAAGAAACATCCTATCAACCAGTTCTAGTGTACTTTTGAACTCTTGTTTTGCTTCTATAACAGCCTATACATAACTTTTAAAACTTCGAGTTTTATTACTACAAATATAGTTCTTTGTTACCTCAGAACTATGACTACGTAAGAAACCTAGTCCCCCAGTCCGTTAGTGGTATCCGCCGCAAACTATGA
>JACEII010000143.1:964372-1006427 GCA_014332785.1 Antheraea mylitta | reverse complement strand
TTGAGGGTTACGAGACACACATGTTTTATTATAGCGCGAGAAAGAGATTGCATAATGGTAAGCATAGTGCATAGTAATAATGGTGAGACTGTAGTTCGGTGAAGCTATTAAGACCTTGCTAGGTTAATAGCGTAGTCAGTTCGAGAAAAAAAAACAATGGTGAGAATCAAGCAATTTATAATCCTTCAGGAGTCGCCGTTATCCTGCCAGTCTTCAAGCATCTCGGTATCTGTTTTTTTTAAAATATTTTACGAGGCAAACGAACAGATGGGTCACCTGACGTTAAGTGATCACCACCGTCCATAGACACTTGCAACACCAGGGGAGTCACAAGTGCGTTGCCAGCCTGTGTTTGGGAGGAGGGCGGGGGAGGGACAGGAAGGGAAGGAGAAAGGGGAAAGGGAGGGTAGGTGGGTCTCCGGCTCTCTCACTGACCGAACGAAACGCAAAACGCAACAATGCAAGCACTGTTACTTCACGTCGGTTTTCTGTGAGAGGGTGGTGCTTCCCCGGACGAGCCGACCCATTCGTGCTGAAAACAATAATAGCTTCAGCTTGGCTCTACCACTACTAAACTGTTTCATCCTGTAACATGATAATTAAGTTCGTAAGGTACATTTTTTTATATCATAGGAAGCGAACGATCATATGGGTCACATGACGTTAAGTTATCACCACCGTTTATTAACACTAGCAACAACAAGGGAGGTCAAAGTGCGTTGTCAGCCAGTGTTGTTGGGGAAGCGGGGAGGGGGAAGGGGAAGAGAGGGAAGGAGGTAGGCCTCCGGCGCTTCCACTGACCGAACGAAACGCAGCAATATAAGCACTGTTACTGTACGTCGGTTTTATGTGAGAGGGTGGTACTACCCCGGAAGAGCCGACCCATTCATGCTGAAACGAGTTACAGCTTCAGCGTGGCTCTACCACCGACTAAATGTGAATAGTTAGTTGCCGATTATTAAAATTGATTTATATCGCGTCGCATAATTGGAATGTACCAATGTAGCGTTAGAAGTGTAAGCTCCCGAAGAATATCATTTACTAAATCATCCAATAATCATCGACTTTCTCTACTTTATATTTTTTTTTTTTTTCGAAATGACTACGCTATTGACCCAGCAAGGTCTTAACAGCTTCACCGGACTACTAAGGCGAGCGCTTAAGGCACTCAGCCGATTTTATTTAGGCAACCATCTCAAGGGTGCACGGCACACCTCGGCTTGGCTGTTGCCTGTTGCATGCAAAATCGCGACCTATCTTAGCTAACCTAGCTAACTATTCATATACGTATGAGTTGTTGAAACGTATATGTGTACCAAGCATACACGCCTCAACAACTCCTCCATATATTTATTATCGGAAAATTGAGTTTTTCAGTTCGATAAGGGAAAAAAAAGTAAACCTTCCACTTTTAGGTGTAAGCGTGTAGGCGTGCACGTGTGTGGGGGTGATCGTGTAGTGTTATAGCAGTGATGTATATTTGTGTGTCACCGTATCGCGCAAGCAACGCACTCAAGGGCTCCCTACCGAGGGATCGAACCTAGGCTTGAGCCGTTGCCGTGGGAGGCCTAATCGGGCTTTATATTAATATAATATGCATATATTATACATATGAAACTTCTAGAAGAAATTCTTCAAATTATCTTAAAAATTATAGCAAAACTCGTTGCGTAGTTTAAATGAATTAAGTAAAGAAACAGACGCAGATAGCTATTTTGTTTCATAGTCTATTTATAGATAAAATTTAATTCAAAATATTAATTATTGAATAATATTATTTTCTAATGAAATAATGGTCATATTAAAAATAATTTATCAGTGGATAAAAAAACCGCTTTCATCATCATAAGCATGCCTTAGTAAATCCTAAAAATCATAAGCGAGACATTCCCCCATCTCCGCATTTTAGAAACTAAACACAAGAGACGCATAAACCCACTTTTATACTAGTTTTCAATATTGTAAACTCCATAAAAAAACTACATACCATCTTCACTCACACGTGAATAGGAATTGTGAGTACAACACTATACGTACATACCTTTCACTTACCTAGACATTGGACCATATTATACGAACAGGGAATTCTTAGGAATAGACATTATCCAGTTATCATTATTTATTATTTTATTAAATATTAGACATAAACAAACATATAAAAGCAAACTATTTTAAGTTATTATATTCTTTTTTAATGGTTAAATATTTACTTCAAAAGGTGAATTTAATTATGTATAATGTAAACTAAATAATACTAAGTCTTTTACACATCTACTTTTACCATGATTTTGGTACTACAACACTGTAATTATTCTATTAAGACTTAAATATGATTAGATTACTTAGACACAATCAGAATTTGCAATGTTTGTTCAGTTTTGAGAAGCCAACATACACACATTTCCCGAATAGTTTTCTTGTTGCCAAAATACGTAACTAAGGTATGGACTTATCGATTGGGTGTTAAAGCTATGTAACACATTCACCATCATCTATATAAAGGGTTTAATTTAATGTTCCTGTATAATTTTTTCTTAAATATTTTATAGGTTTACTGTTTGATCACAAAGTCACCTGATGTTATGTTGTGGACTAAGGTTAAAAAAAAAAGCTATACCAAGAAAGGAATTGTGAAGTGTAATTGCCGGGATATGCCTACTATATCGGAACTTGGTGACAAATTTTCAACTTAACGGTGAAATCTAGGCTAGCCGGACAGGTTGAAACCCTACCGCCCTACTCCAAATTGTATTCTAAAACGAATAGCAAAGTAATATTAGAATAATTTCATATAAGTATAAAAATATTGCTAAACCAATTATTAATAACTATTGTAAAATCAGTAATATATTAATTTTAAATTAGCAAATAAAAAAGATATCTTCTTATCTCCTATTAAGTTAAGGCGACAAAATAACAACAGTTTTGTGTTAACAGCATTAAAAATTATCTAAAATATCCATACAGTGTAATTATAACTCGAAATGAATACTATCCTTAATTAATTGTTTTGAAGAATAAGTATACAGTATCAAAAAATCTGTGAAGTTAAAGAAAAATGGAAGTGGAGTATACAAAATAGATTTCTATAAAATATTTACATACAATTTCGACTCGTATGATTTCTAAGTCCGCATTCTGAAGATAGCTAACTTTCACTACTACTACATGAATCGTGTTGTCTGTGTGAGTGACTTTCACTCAACATTTCCGTTCTCTATATTTTTGTTGTACTTTTTACCAGTTTTCTTTAAATTATAATGAATACATAATTATTTATGTTGACTTGACGATTTAAAAACTTACGTCTATATTTGCTTTCATGTTTATGATCTATTTAATCAATACTAATATTATAAAGAGGTAAAGTTTCTGAGTTTGTGACGTTGTAGGGGGTCATATCAGGAAATAGTGGTCTGATTTCAATAATTATTTCGGTGTTATATAGCTCATTCATCGAGAATGGTTATAGGCTATATATCATCATAGGAGCGGAGCACAAATGAAAAATGTTTCAAAATCGGGATGTTTTTTTCCTTTGAGAACTACTGCGTGTTAGTGTATCTATTCCATGCGAACAAAGTCGCGGGCCGAGGCTAGTTAATTATATTTTTTTATAGATTTCTATGTAGCCACAAACCTTCTTTTCGTCGACAAATATTATTATTGTAATCAATTTTGTATATTATTTTACAGTTATTTGGCTGAATGTAAAACAAATTACTGAACCGTCCAACGCTCACACTGAATTGAATTATTCAAACAATAACAGTTGTAATAAAGAACGAACTAGGTATCTATATTAATATTATAAAGAGGTAAAAACGTTGTGACGTTGTAGGAGATAATCTCAGGAACTACTGGTCCGATTTGAAAAATTCTTCTTCAGTGTTATATAGCTCATTCATCGCAGAAGGTTATGTCGTCACACTAAAACCAATAGAAGCGGAACACTAATTGAGAATGTTTCAAAATCGAGGTTTTTATTTCTCTCGAGGGGTTTTCTTCAAATTCTGTAATATTTTATGTGTTGTACAACGAATAGGCTGCAATTCACATGAAGCGTTCCAACTAAGTCATCAAGAACGTAGTTCTTTTCACATCGATCATAAATACAGACTGCAGTATTTAAAATTAGAATAAAAATCTATGAAGTATTGATAAACTCTAAAAATAATTCTATTGTAAGAATTTTATTCAACCTTTCTTATACCCCATTTTACCATATTTCGTTACGTTCTAAAAACAGAACATACAAACTTAATTTTGCTGATTATTAGTTTAATCTATAGACCATAACATCGACCAAATATTACATACTTGTAAATGTATATTAGAAAGTATTAGATATACTTCATCACCTTTTTCCACCTAATTGGGATTGAACTATATTTTCCTCTTTCAATCTCCTATACTGTCAATTCGATCTTCATAGCTTTTAATCATATTCCTTTACAGAACATTCCATCAATTTTTGATCGTTTTTCTGTAAGCATTCAGCTTCATACTGACTTTTTTGGTTATAAACCTATCCCGCCTCATGCTATTCCTGTTATATGCTAACTTAATCCATTATTCTCCAACTTCACTATCACTGGTGCTGTTTTCATACTTCGTGTAATATATTCATTCCTAACCTTATCCATTCTTGTTACACCCCACATCCATCTTAACACTCTTATCTTTTCTGTTTCAGATAAAAATATTTTACCCATCTCTTCCGTAACACAGTTAACACATTAGCACATAATGAACAGGGTTTAGGGGTATTATTATGAAATGTGCCCATTCGTTTTAAAAGGATTTTTTTTTTTCGAAATGACTACGCTATTGACCTAGCAAGGTCTTAACAGCTTCACCGGACCACGAATTTTAAAAGAATTCGTGGGACAGACAAACGTATTTAATAAAATATACTGATATATTGAATCTCATCAAGAATGTATACGTTTAAATCTAACATGTTATGGATTTGTAATATCCAAAAAAAATTGTGCCGTCACGGTACGCCTGGCCGATGTGAAACATCGATATTGTTTTGTATAAAAGAACAAATTACGACAGGAATCAGCTATGGCATAATAAAAATATAAAGCAATGCAAATTTCTTCCCATAAAATAATGACTATTTATTATATTAAATAAATATTCATTTTTATTAAATACAAAATACATAGTTCAACTACGCACGAGCGCGGTGTCTTTGGAGGCATTTATCAAAGGGCGCTAGGTCGTCAGCGCTTACCGTGTAACACTAGTAGAACGAGTTAATATAAAAATAATATAAAAATATAATAAAAAAAAAATTGAATCTTACGTTTATACAGACTTAAGTCTTTAAGTTTAGAGTATTTCGTTAATAGTGCAATGTTCGTGTTTTGCGTCGCCACACCGACAATCAGGTTTACCCTCCGCCTATAGATATTTCACATCAATAACTTCGTATTCCAACCCAATACAACTGCGATGCTCTTTCGAATGGTGAACAAATTATTCTTCATAACATAAGCGTATAAATCTCAGTTTATTGTATTTGATTAATTCTCTGATTCTAATTACACTTATAAGTATTTTTCATACAGTATATTGAATGCATTAATTGTTGAAATAGTATCTATACAAGTAACCCAACATAACTGGAATGAAACCACGTTTGCTCGCTCGTTACTGGAAACGATAAAAAGTAGCGTATTTGATGCAGGCTTACTTACATCCAGAAGTGAGGTTTATTAGCTTCAGATTAATAAAACTACAATATGAGTAACGTATTTTAAAATTTCAGCCTCATCATCATCATCATCGTAACCCTCGGTAACGTCGGCGCAACATGTTCCCTTTTCCCATTCTCTCCTGTCAGGTGTCATCTCAGTATTCACACCTCTTACGGACATATCATTTTTCTCACAGTCCATCCATACCTTTTCCGGTCTTTCTCGACTCGTATATCCGTCCACTATCATCCTCAACACTTTTCTAGTCACATGGTTTTCATCTCTCCTCATAACAAGCCCATACCATGCTAACCTATTACTCCTCAACTTCTCTGTCACTGGTGCTATTTTCAAACTTCTTCTGATATACTCATTCTTAATCTTATCCATTCTAGTTACACCACAGTTGAGAAGGTGGTAGAGCCACGCTGAAGTTATTATTGGTTTCAGCATGAATAGATCGGCTCGTCCGGGGTAGCACCACCCGCTCACAGAAAACCGACGTGAAGTAACAGTGCTTGCATTATTGCGTTTCGTTCGGTCAGTGAGAGTGCCGGAGACCCATCTCCCCTCTTCTCTCCCTTCCCACTTTTTTATCTCCATTCCCCTAAACACAGGCTGGTAACATACTTGTGACTCCTCTGGGGTTGCTAGTGTCTATGGATGACGGTGATCGCTTAACAACAGGAGACCCGCATGTTCGTACGCCTCCTATATGATATAAAAAAACCACACATCCACCTTAACATTCGCATCTCTGCCACGTGTAATTTTCTCTCATCAATCTCTTTCGTAGCCCAGCTCTCAGATGCGTACAGCATAACCGGTCTTATCATAGTTTTATAAACCTTCCCATTGAGTTTCAAAGGTATTCGTGGATCGCAAGCTAAAATTTCAGCCTCATAAACTAAAATCTTCTAGTTAAGAATCTTTAACCAAGAATCTGGAGGTCTTCTGACTATTGAACTTAAGAACGAAGAAGGCTTACTGGACTATCCTTAAGCTATAAATTAAAAGATTTTTCAAAGTAGGGTGCTACCTGAATGCGACGATAATTTAATCACTCTAAGAAACTAAAGACTTGTTCTTTCTTAAATATATCGACATTACATTATTTAGACATCAAACATGAATATATTGTGAATATACCAAGAAATTATGACTTTTCGTATACCCGCAATAGGTATGTACATTTCTTCGTAATACACATAAAAAAATGTCTTTCACCGATGTCGGAATTTGGGTCTGACTGCTTATGTCCGCTTATGTACCATTCTCTTAGCTTTCACACTGTGAGATCGGGTAAACATTATGCCCTCGATGGTGTCATGATACCCTACCAAAAAGGTGTATAATCCTAACACCTGTGCCACAAAATTCCACCTTAAACTTGTGCGCTAAAGTTAACAATCCTAAATCACATAGGGCGTCATGTACAAGTTGTTCTCAGTTTGAATAGTTGTAGAAACAGGTGTTCGAGTAGTTTCCATTTTTTTTTCTATTTCAGGGTGTGGCTACTACGATTAGATATCAATGTGTGCGTATTTCCGGGCTGTTTATATTTTCTTTTAATAGAAACCGATTTCACATAATTAAAGATCATAGTACTAGTAAAATATCCTGTTGGACGAATGGTTGAAACTAGAGGAATGTTTATTATATACCCACAAATTGAAGACTAATCTCATAGAATACTGTATTTACTAGTTTAAATGTAGTATTAATTATAGGTTACTAGCCTCTGTCCGCGACTTCATCCGCGTGGGATAATTACTTCGGGTTAACATTAACACTAAAAGCTCTAAAGAGGAACAAAGTAACACGATTTCGAAACATTCTTCATTGGTGCTTCGCGCCTATTGGTCTTAGCTAAATGAGCTATGTAACACTGACAGATTTCTTTAAATTGGGCTAGTAGTTCCTGAAATTAGCGCATTCAAGAAACCCAACTCTTCGGCTTTATGATATTAGTATAGATGATAAATCGTGACAAATCGGAGAATAGTAGCAATCGCCAGAGATATTGTCAATTTATAGCTTATAAAGCTTATAACTTTCCTCGAGAAATGAACTATATAAAACTGAAAGAATTTTTCAAATCGGACCAGTAGTTCCTGAGATTACCCCCTACAACGTCACAAACTCACAAACTTTACCTCTTTATAATATTAGTATAGATTAGCTATAACGTACATGCAAATTATACAAAATTAACTACGTCACTAATTATAGTCGATTAGAGTATCTGTCATAAAATTATATTTATATATGTTAATTTCTAATACTATTAATATCCGATTAGGCCTCCCACGGCAGCGGCTCAAGCCTAGGTTCGATCCCTCGGTAAGGAGCCCTAGAGTGCGTTGCTTGCGCGATACGGTGACTCACAAATATACATCACTGCTACAACACTACACGATCACCCCCACACACGTGCACCTACACGCTTACACATGAAAGTGGAAGGGTTTACTTTTTTTTTCCCTTATCGAACTGAAAAACTCTCAATTTTCCGATAATAAATATATGGAGAAGTTGTTGATGCGTGTATGCTTGGTACACATATACGTTTCAACAACTCATACATATATGAATAATTAGCTAGGTTAGCTAAGATAGGTCGCGATTTTGCATGCAACAGGCAACAGCCAAGCCGAGGTGTGCCGTGCACCCTTGAGCTGGTTGCCAAAATAAAGTCGGCTGAGTGCCTTAAGCGTTCAACTTAGTAGTTCGGTGAAGCTGTTAAGACCTTGCTGGGTCAACAGCGTAGTCATTTCGAAAAAAAAATCTAATACTATTAAACGATTAACTCTTGTATATTTTTATATATTTAGGATATCGAAAACAGCGTCAGCGATCTCCGTAAAACTTAATATGTAGGTGGTTTCGGGGACGATAAATCGTTCGAGCTAAATTTCATTTATAGAAAACTTTTTCTTATCAAAGTTCAGACAATGAAAAAATATAGCTAGAATATAAAGTTACATTTCGCCGCCGCTGTCAGATGCAAATCGGCTACATCGAAAATCCGTCTAACCTCAGTTCGAATCCGAGTGACAGCAAAAGAGATATCTTTTCTTAAAATATATATTTTTTGATGAAAAATGCTAATTTTGTGAGGCAAACCTTGTTAGGTTAGTGTATTTACACTTAAAAATGTATTTTAAAGAACCGACCTAGGCTCGATCGTCCAGGTACTAGGAGATATAATCAAGGAAGGTAAAATGAAACATGAAAATAAAATAGAACTAATATAATGACTTAATAAATTATGAAAAAAAATAACATTAGGTTATTAATTTCCTAATTTAAAGCCGGGTAATATAGGACTGCAAATTTCCTTGCAAAAACACTAAAATTTGCTATAAAAAATGGGACGGTGCGATAGGAGGGTGAAAATTGGTGGTCGTAATGGTATTTTTCATGACAATAAAAAAAAAGCTAGACAGTGACACCTTAATAACCTTTTTTTTATTATTAACGTGGGGAAATCCCTAACGGACACGCTACCCTCCCGGGGGAGAGGGTAGGTTATTTCCGATTTGCACGGACTAAAACCCCACGGTGTACCGTCCGCCGCATGATAGGGGCAGCCAGGGTTCGAGCATGCTCACTGACCTGAAACTGCCTCTGCGGCAGCTTGGCGAATGAACGCCAGGCTTCGCCCTACTATAGAGAGGCTACTGGGTACACAACCAGCAGCCTCCTCTCGTCAGCCTCACCCGTGCAACGAGGAGATGGAGGGCCCCGCCCCATCCCCTCAGGTTTGGCGACGGTTTTGGAAGAGACGGGCATTACGTCTCGCTCCTCCCGCTGCTCTTCTTTGGCGAAGAGGACTACTTCTGGGATCGACGTCCCGACACCTTAATAACCTAGCGATATGTACTTATATATAATATATATATAAATATACTTTACGACCTAGTCTCATACCAAGTGTACATAAAAAAATCATAAAAATCGGTCTAGCCGTTTTGGAGGAGTTCGAACACAAACACCGCGACACGAGATTTTTATATATTACACTAGCCCCTGCCCGCGACTTCCTCCGCCTAGGAATAGTTACTTTAGACTAACGCTAACACGCAGCGGAAGCTCTCATGAGGAAAAGAAATCCCGATTTTGAAATATTTTTAATTGGTGCTCCGTTCCATTAGCCTTAGCGTGTTTATATAACCTTTCTCGATGAATGACCTATATAACACTGAAAAAACTTTTCACATCGGTCTAGTAGTTCTTGCGATTACCCCCTATATTATAACGCCATAAACTTTACCTCTTTATAATATAATATCGATAAATGTGGGGCTGATATTACTGGCCTCCATAAGAAGAGTACCTCTCAATTCCCAGGACAAGCTCTACGCGTGCTGCTAAAAAGCAAATTTTTTTTTTAGCTTAATAAATTTCACAGAGACAATTAATCAATCAACGATAATAAAACATGGATACTCTATTCAGCCATAATATTAAATAAATACATTTTTAAGAACTACTCCAATTGTTAGTAATTTGCAGAAGCGTTGAGACTCAGGTGCTGTTTGTAGGTGTTTCGCAATACACCTGAGGCGGATGTGGTGTTTCTTGCCCTCTAGACCGAAGGTGAAAGTTGTCGACTGGCTCCGAAAGTCGAAAGTGACGTGAAAGTGTAGGCGGACTGCGAATCGGTTCGCGTTTTGGTAATTTGTGATATTAACAGTCCATATATGAAGGTAACGTTGGAGAAGTAAATCCAAGGACCGTGACAATACGAAATTTCTTTTACTAGTTGGATAATTTTAGGTGAATTTCTACTTAATTAATGTTCGAAAAGATTTCCCTCGTTTCTCAACTCACTGTAAAATACGAATTATTTTCTCATATATTTATTTAATGAAAACTTATGAGACCGTTCTTCACGAACTTGGCCATAAGTACAAAACTATACCAATATTTCAAAAGATATGAATAGCCTTTGGAATCTATGAAAATAAATGTGAATATAATTAAACTTTCTCCGATTTGAATAAATAATCAATACACTATTATATTATGTCGTTAAATAAGCACCCACGGCGACAGGTAAAGCTGATAAAAGATGATGTTTTGATTTCGAAACATTCGTTGTATACAAATATGTTTCTATTTTTTACTCTTTATGTTCTGTATTACAAAGCTAATTGTGATTTAATCAATTACTTCACAGTTACATGGAAACATTAAATACACTTTTATAGTGTTTAAACTCAAAGCAAGAGGTAAAATATAACTTTATTTTAGAAACAAACAAAATCCATTATACCAGTATTAGGCTATAGGTTAAATTTCGATTAACAAGTGAATGCCTACATTGATAAATTGTCACCTAAATAAAGTACCTGGGAGACCGAAACTAGCTCGTTCTTTAAAAAAAATTAAATTAAAATAAACTGTTGGGTTTGCCTTATAAAATTAACATTTCTTTACAATATATATATGTATATATATCTCTCTTTTGCTGTCACTCGGATTCGAACTGGGGTTACACGGATTGTCGAAGCAACCGATTTCCATCTGAGCTAATTTTGTTTTGACACCTCCGGCGAAATTTACCTTTATATTCTAGCTATATTTCTTTTTTGCCTGAAAACTCAGTTAAAAAAGTTTTCTATTAATAAAATCAAGCTAGATCGATTTATTGTCCTCGTAACTATCTACATACTAAGTTTCACGGAAATAGATGACGCCGTTTTCGAGATCCCGAATATATACAAATATAAAAATATACAAGAATTGCTCGTTTAAAAGTATTAATAATTAAAAATAACACAAATAAGTAACCAGACGAAAACTGAAAAATAAATATTCACATAGTTTATAAAGCCAATATAATTAATAACATCATTCAAAATTGTCAATATTACGCAACAAATTTCGACAATATTCTGTGTAAGCGATGAATAAGTGTTACCTATCTGAAAATATCTTAAACAAATACCTATACCACGTAACATTTTACAAAAACTTTCATTTCGAAGTGACAGCATCCTTTGTAAGGTTACGTCAGACAAGATGGCGGCCGTGAAAGTCGGACGTTGAACCCGGACGCGTTAGTTCGAACGAAGCAACGTACCTCGAGTGTTATAAATCTTTAAACACGAATATTATGTTGTTTATTCTCCATTGGAAGTTTCTGTTTCATTGTGTTATTAGTAGAATTTATTTTATATACATTCGAGCAATGGCCTTTTAGAATTTGCGAATGTTTTCTTTGAAGTGAAAACTTTAGCCGCGTTACGCGGTATTTTTGGCAGGAGATAAATTTCAAATTTCGCGTCATGACATGCCAGTAAGCGTATCCGATCGTACTGCGCTTACGCAGCTTGCTTCGACTAGCAACGCGTAGTATAGGGGCCTGTGTATATATAACATTGATATTTTGTATTGGGATTGTACAATCTATCATATATTAATCATAAACTATATAAACAATACATATAATTATTTTTCGAGTACCTATAGATCTGAAAACCAAATTAATGAAAATAATTTCAATTTACAAATTAAGAAATTAAAATAATCTTTTTTATACTGGTTCCTCCCAGCTGTGGGACATAATATTTAATGTTAAAACATAAAATTACTCAGTCATAAATAGAACAGACATAAATCCAGATGATAGTGAATATGTAATAGTTATAACATTTATTTTACACTAGCTTCTGTCCACGACTTAGTCCGCGTGGAATAGTTACTATGGGCTAACTACTACCTAGCGGAGGATGTCAAAAGGAAAAAAACGATTTAGAAACATTTTTCATTGGTGCTCCGCTCTTATTGTTCTTAGCGTGATAATATTATATAGCCTATACAATAAGGTATAATGCTATACCTTCCTAAATAAATGGGTAATCGAACACGGAAATATTTTTTTAAATAACACCAGTAGTTCCTGAAATCAGCGTGTTCAGTAAACCGAACAAACCCTCCAGCTTTATAACATTAGTACAAATTATACTACTGTTCTCTCGTACTTAGTCCAGTGAAGATGCGAAGACCTTGCTAGGACAATAGCGTAGTCAGTTGACCGATTTCAATGAAACAAAGACTTAAGTTACTCTTGAGGGTATGTTTTATTGTGAACTCAATATTTTGGCAGTGATGCGTCTTCATACAAACAGATAGACAGAGAGACAGACAAACATTTAGATACATGATTGCAATGTATTTTATTACTAATTTCTAGACACCAATTTATTTTACGAAAATCGAAACAGTACAAACATTTACATTAGCTTTACGTTCTTATTATCTGTATAGATTAGTATAGATTACAAGTTCAAAATAGCCGTATATCAACCGCAAATATTTACACAATTTCTCATGGCTTTAGTGTGCGTTTCACACATATAAAATACACGAACAAAATCCGTCGTATTCGTCGGGAAATCCGGAACTAAACATTCTTCGAACGCATCAGTGCGACCATGGCTCCGCGCCGCTTGGAATAGACGCAGACGTTTCTACAACTATGAGATAGCTTGATGTATTTTGTTGTAGTTATCTAGATATATTTGTTTTTTACATAAAATCCATTATCATCTGATAAATTATCGATTAAATCTTCTTCCAAAGACTTTTAATAAATAACAAGGCATTTTAATGAATATTAATATTTAAACTGAAAATGATAATCACAACTAATAAATTATACAAATCCACAATTTCTTAACTACGCTACGAATTTTGATATCATTTCCACTATCATGTACAAATTTTTATCTAGACGATTTGTATCTAAGATGCATGTTTTAGAAAGTACAGAATAGCCGATGTTTTGTAAAAAAAAAAATGATCTGAATTTACATTCAAAGCCATGGTGGTTGGTTAAAGAAAGAAGTGATTATTAACGGTGTTATTACAAAAAAGTTAAATAAATTAAATACTTGCTTTAAAAAGGTTTCGTACTAAATGCACCGCGCTCGCTCTAGGCAAGTTCGCGTTATCCTTTTTTCGCAAGTCTATCCTAACCTAACCTTAGCGAGACAAAAGAGCAAGATGGCGAACAATCAGCGCACGCGGGCCATTTAAAACGTAACTTTTTAAAGCAAGTATTCAATACGTATTAATTTTTTTTTAACCATACAATGTAGGCATATTTCTCTATTAGAGCTGTGAGACGTGACGTATCGATTTCGATTCCCGTTGTGTTTAATAAAACACATCAATTTATGTATCTAGGATGTGCCGATGGAATGCGAGACATACTTACACGGATTTTCATTAGATACGCTCGCTTATTTGATTGCAGCTACAATACATGCTACCGACATGTTTCTTAAGCTATTTTCAAGTACTAACTTATATGTTTATGTGATAGTAGATGTCCCGTGCAACGTCGCTTGTACCAAATCGTTTATCGTGTGTTTCAATTGTATTTTTAAATGCATACAATCTTTACAAATCTAAATAATAAACATGATTGCAGTGACAATTATTGTTTCCAATTGTGATTCGAAGCTATCCAGGGACTCACTCAAACCTATACCTAGGTGTTATGTGATAAATGTTTTAACATCAGTTTAGAGCACGTTCATAGCATCGCCTACCTGTATCAATTAAGATAAAGTCTAACTTACATATGTTGGTGATAATGTAAAAAAAGAAGCATAAGGAGATGAAATATAGCTTATATTTTTAGATAATTTATCTGCTATATTTATATACACAAAAAAAAAATTGAATTTCGTCCATTATCCTGGAGAATCCCGTACGTTTTATGAGACAAGAAGAATTTTAGACGCAACTTTATAATATTAGTTATCATTGTGACAAGTTTCGTCAAAATTAATTCAGTACTTTCGGAGTGACACGTGTTTACAGAAACAGATAGACAATAAATGTAAAAGAATTATTTTAAGGCTTTTATATCGATAACAAAGTCTACCCCGATTATAATTTTCAAAAAAATGTACAGATTCAGCCTAGTTATAGTTTTATTATAAGTATATATAAAAATAGATTGAATTATGTTTGTTCAATGTAGATTCGAAAGCCTGTAATGAGCAGGAACAGGAATGGTATATTAGCTTTTTCTAAATTCGCAGATGCCTGCCTTGTCACCACTTACCGCCAACCGTCCTATAGATGTGCTGATAATTGTACTTGATAACCAATTTTAATTTAGTTATTTAATAGATAGAGTGATTTAAGAGGAAGGTTTAGGTATATAATTTGTCAAGATTTTATGTAAATTGGTTGAATTATAATGATAGTTATTGGAAGTGTCGGAAGAAGTCAAGCCGGCTGGGATATTTCGTCAAAAACGCTGCCTTGATACCTTTGAGATATAAGAACACAATTACGATAATAAACCACGCAGTGGTATGGTGGTAGAGTCAAGCTGAAGCTATTACTGGTTTCAACATGAATGGGTCAGCTCGCCCGGGCCAGTACCACCCTCTGACAGAAAACCAACGTGAAGTAGCAGTGCTTGCATTGTTGCGTTTCGTTCGGTCAGTGAGAGCGCCGGAGGCCCACCTACACTCCCTTTCCCCTTCTTCCTTCCCTTCCTGCAAAACACAGACTGGCAACGCACTAGCGACTTCCCTGGTGTTGCAACTGTCTATGGACGAAGGTGATCACTTAACATCAGGTGACCCATCTGTTCGTTTGCCTCCTATGATATAAAAAAGACAGAGTAGCATATATCTGTTAATATTAAATGAATATAAAGTATATTGGATTGATGCAACGCGTAATTTCAATCAACTATCGTATGATGGCCGCCAATATACCTACCTACTCAAAATAATTGTTACGTAACGCAGCACACAACGCGCAGGTGCCAACTTTCACGGACTTTCATTATCTTACCTACTTTTTATACCCGTCAAACTAATTTCAACTGTATTATTACCATAACGTAAGACCCAAAATGTATTATAGACGTCGCAAATACAAAGTCATGAATGGAGTTTGTGTTCTTTTTGTGAATAATGTTATATAATAATTGAAGTAAGCCTTCCCAATCCTTACACTATATGTAACTTGCACATAATTATACGTAATTACATTAGTTAATCGATTTTAAAACCATGTATTATTGAAGTTATACTTCTCATGGCGCATTAGGGAAAAATGATGAGAGTAAATTTTTAGAATTCGCGGGCAGACCGACACAAAAAACCGACACCGTGAAGTTAGCTATAGTCAACATTTTGTTTCTTTGTATTTGTAGTGTGAATTTCTTAGTATTAAAACTTTTAATGTATTAAATAGCTTTTTTCTATTGTTAGTGTCGTTTTCCTACAAACGTAGTATAAGGCGAAAGATAAAATTTTTGAATAAAAGATTTTTATCTTGTTACGCCAAAGAAGTATAACTTCTAACGCGTGTACATAAATACACACATACTTTTTTATGTTGTGTCAAACGCTTTCTCATATCGGTCACATAATTTAATACAAAAAAAAAACTAGTATCTTTAAGTTTTTTATGTATTTGGAAAATACAGCGGAAAATAGAATATAAGACGGCTGGTTAAAATAACAAAGAAAAAGCATAATCTTGCCTACTATTTACCAAATCAAGCGACTTTTATGGTTTCTGCAGCGATACTCAGCATTGTTAAGTAATTCTTATATAGCCTGAATTGTTCTATTCTTTGTCAACAAACAGACTGTCTAACACGATAAAAAATTTCAAAACGATCTAATTCCTAATACTAGAGTGTTCCAACACGAATTTTACAATTAAAAGAGTATTAAGATAAACAATTTTTGATCTTCAAACAATAAGTACTTTAGCTGAGTTATAATTTCTTTTCTTTCATCTATAGTTTGACAGAAGATTGGTTAATTTTAAATATACAAAATTTAATTACAGTATCTAATATCACTAAATAATTTATAACAGTAACTTGATACATTAAACATTCATAAAAAAATACATCTTTTAAAACACTTTTTCTGTCGAAAATAAACCAATACCGACATCTAGTGACGACAAGAAACAACCAGTATAAAGCAACTAGCGACATCTCTTAGCACATGGTCGCCATCTTTATAAAACAGATACAATAAAAAGTAAAAAACATAACCATGGAATACCGCTAGAGAGTGTTGTTTTTTTTTTTTCTTTTTAATTCGCTCATTCGTAGATAACTGATCTTGAAAAATAATATGAAACGCTTGGTCATCGTCTTTCACTTATGAGCATATGTGAGAAGTTACTGTTTTATTTTTATCACAAGATTTTATATATTTGCGTTATATAGATTTTTTAACTACGTTTTCCTACAGAATGACAGAACGGACAAAATGTAAGGAATTTAGGTAATGTATCATGTATACTAATACTATAAAGAAGTAAAGTTATGACGTTGTGAGTTTGTGAAGTTGTAGGGTGTTATCTCAGGAACTACTGGTCCGATTTGAAAAATTCTTTCAGTGTTATCTGTTATCAGCACGCTAAGACCAATATGAGCGGAGCACCAATGAAGATTGTTTCAAAATCGTATTTTTTTTCCTCTTGAGAGCTTCCGCTGCGTGTTACCGTTAGCCCCAAGTAACTATTCGACGCAAAAGAAGTCGCCGGAAGAGGCTAGACACCAAATATAAGCGTAGACGGCCTATCAACAATTTTTGGGAAAAATCAGTGTTTTATGTGGCGAGACAGCAGATTTTGAATAAAGAACGATCTTTAGACCTATATTTTTTTATTTATTTTAATCTATAGATTAAAATACAGTATACGTCAATCATTACTACCATACTTTGGATTTTTTTTTTCTTCACAGTATGTTCTTGGTCAAATTATGCCTTTACGAACTTTTTGTAGGACGCATAGTTTCTAAGATATCTTTGCACCCCTTTTTCCAAGATGGCGACCGGGGAACAACAGCGGCAACACCACAACCTTGGGGTTAAGCTTCTTTTGACCCCCCACACATTTGTCGATCTTGTGGGCGAGCCTTTTTTTTTCGAAGTGACTACGCTATTGACCCAGCAAGGTCTTAACAGCTTCACCGGACTACTAAGGCGAGCGCTTAAGGCACTCAGCCGATTTTATTTTGGCAACCAGCTCAAGGGTGCACGGCACACCTCGGCTTGGCTGTTGCCTGTTGCATGCAAAATCGTGATCTATCTTAGCTAACCTAGCTAACTATTCATATATGTACGAGTTGTTGAAACGTATATGAGTACCAAGCATACACGCCTAAACAACTCTTACATATATTTATTATCGGAAAATTGAGTTTTTCAGGTCGATAAGGGAAAAAAAAGTAAACCCTTCCACTTTCACGTGTAAGCGTGAGTTGCTGGGTCAATAGCGTAGACATTTCGAAAAAAAAAAAAAAAAAGATCGTGTAGTGTTGTAGCGGTGATGTATATTTGTGTGTCAACGTATCGCGCAAGCAAAGCACTCAAGGGCTCCCTACCGAGGGATCGAACCTAGGCTTGAGCCATTGTCGTGGGAGGTCTAGTCGGGTTGCGGGAGCGAAATTAACCCCCAGACCACGACGGCGTGATCTGTGTTTACGCGGGCGTGGGCGTGAACACGCTCTGTTTCGAGGGACAGGCTGGTACTGATCGTTCTCTGACGTGATTGAATCAGGAGGGTCGGTAAAAATATGTCGCGGACTTCTTTTATAACGCGCAACGTTAGGTACGGGTTCATAGTTTGCGGCGGATACCACTAACGGACTGGGATGCTTCGCGGCTTTTTCAAAATAACTAATCGTAAATGATTTTACGTACGCCCAGATAGAAGGGATCTCTGGGTCTCTATGGAGATCGACTCTCCGGATTTACCACGGGGCACCGGTCACTTTACGTAAAAAACGATTTTGGAGAACCTGCAGCTTATCAAAGTTATCTTTGGACATATGCGCAAAAACGGGGCAGCTATATGTCATCACGAGACGGATACACGTCTTATACAAAGTGAGCTTGTGTCTGAGGGACATCTTACTCTTATGACAAAGCAACGGATGGGGTCTAAGAAATGCAATATTAGGTCCCTAAATTGTAATAATTCAATGGAATAAATATAAATTTGACCAATTCCTTGGTATTTTTGTGATTAAATGTCTCTATATTCTTTTCTAAATCACTCAAAACGTGTAAACAAAATTTCGTGATGAACGGTTGTATAGTTATACTGGAAAGCGTAACACAAAAAGAAATTCACTTTCGCATTCACAATATTAATTATAATTTGACATGCAGATATATATTATTCATCTAAAGGAATAGTTTCATCTATATCCATACTAATATTATAAAGAGGTAAAGTTTGTGAGTTTCTGACGTTGTGAATTGTGACGTTGTAGGGGGGTAATCTCCGGAACTACTGGTCCGATTTGAAAAATTCTTTCAATGGTATATAGCTCATTTGGTATATAGCTGTTTTTCCTCTTTTGCTGCATATTAGTTAGCTCAAATTAACTATGTCCAAACGAACGAAGTCGCGGGCAGAGGCTAGTACATCATAAGACTGTAAATCTAACGCGTCCGTGCTTTTCGCTTTTGTGAAAACAGTCATTGCATGTCTTCGAATTAGTAAAAAATTACAATTCAATCATTTTTAGAAATATTTGTACGTCTGTTTATTTGGATACTTATCACTGCTAAAGTACTGCGTTCACGGAAATCCTAAAGAACATCGTAAAGGATATCCTTGTGTAACATTTAGTCTTGGTTTTATTAGAATCGGTTCACTCTATCAAAAGTTATTGTAATTTTAATAACGGCGTGACTTAAGTACGAGAGAAAAGTAGATAAGTAAATGGACTTAATATATTCAGATGACTTTATTAGTGACAATTTTTTTACTTTAGGTACTACGCAGACGAAGTTGCGGGCACAGCCAGTATTTAATGAAACTAATTAATTTGGAAATAGTAGAGATGATGCTTAAACTTTAATTTTTATAGCGCACTAGTCTCTGCCTGCGACTGTATTCGCGTGGAATAGATACACTAACACTAACACGAAGCAGTTCTCAAAAGGGAAAATCATCCCGATTTTGAAACATTTTTCACCTGTGCTCCGCTCCTATTAGTCTTAGCGTGATGATATATAGCCTATAACCATTTTCGATGAATGAGCTACATAACAATGAAAGAATTATTCAAATCGGACCAGTAGTTCCTGAGATTACCCCCCTACAACGTCACAACATCACAACGTCACAAACTCACAAACTTTACCTCTTTATAATATTAGTATAGATAAGAACTTAATTGTTTTTTTAATAACTATTTTTATTTTAGAACTAGTTGTCCCCTCGTCACTTCGATCATGTGAAACCCGATAAACAAAACGGTGACTAACATAGACATCTGAATGTACTAAGTCTAATAACACTATCTAATTTTCTCTCGTACTTAAGTTGCGTCGTCATGAAAATTAGAATAACTTTTGATAGACCGAATCGTTTTTAATAAATCAAAGACTAGATATTGCTCCAGGATATGCTTTATGATTTTTTGTGAGGTTTTATTAAGATATACCCAAAACAAGCAGACGTAATACCCAGAAAAAGCTAGTATTTCTATCAAAAAACTATTACGCCGTATCTGTAAATTGGATCAAAATCACGAACCGGAAAACGACACGCGTAGAACAATTTTATTTAAGGAATACTCACGGTTTATGAATATTTTAATAAGGTACAATTTAGACACACACGAGTTGTCACTTTCTGATACCCGAATATACTTGTGACGATTTCGATGTTTTTTTTTCCATCAACCAATTTTCTAATAAATTATTACTGCCATTGACGAGTGGGTAATGATATTACAAGTTTCTTACGATCAATGAACTAACAAGATGGTGGCCCTCGTATTAGAGCTTTCCAGGGAGTTTTTGTGGCAAGTCAGAGTACATGCTCCGTGCTATTAATACCGATCCACTTCACTTGTGCACAATAACCTAACTATATTACGTAAAACACCACCAATACTACATAATATAGGTTTTTTTTCGAAGTGATTTCGCTATTGACCTAACAGGGTCTTAACGAGTCTGCAGAACAAGGTCTTAACTGTTTCACTGGACTACTAAAGCAAGCGCTCAAGGTACTCGACCGATTTTATTTAACAACTAGCTCAAGGGTGCACTGCACCCCTCGGCTTGGGCTGTTGCCTGATACATGCGATTCTTTTTTTTTAACTTGGGGAAATCTCCTATGGATACGCTACCCTACCACCCCTCCCTTCGACTCGCACGGACTAAAACCCCACGGTGTACGTCTGCCGCTATAGTTGGGGCTGCACGAGGTCTCTAAAGACTTCATCGTGCGGTCCCAGCGGTTGGCCCAACAACAAAAGCACCGCCAGTGGGCCCTGTATTGTTATGAGTCAGCCGTTACACCGGCCGTCTCCTCCGTCTGCCGGACATGTGCAATGAGAAGATGGACTTCCCAAACCATCTTCCCTAGTACGGTTAAGGTGGGAGTAGGCGGGCAAACTGCCGCTTCCTCCTGACCGTCCTCCATTGGCGGAGACGGTCACTGTGAGTGTCTTGCTCACGGACCCTCTCCGCCGCCTCCTTCTGCGGGACGACACCATCGCTGAAAGAGTCCATAGTATTCCACACATCCTCGCTGCCGAGCATGGTCGCAACCACGTAAAGCATATCCTCAGGAGTAGCTAATTTTTTGTTTTATTAAAACCGGTCCACTGTATCAAAAGTTACTGTATTTTGAATAACAACTAGAGTTAAGTACGAGAGAAGAAGAATAATCTTCTTGACTAATGTTATAAAGCTGGAGAGTTTATTTGTTTAGTAGGTTGAAGGCGCTAATCTCAGGAACTATTGGTCCGATTTTAAAAATTCTTTCAGTGTCAGATAGCTCATTTATCCAAGAAAGCTATAGGCTATATATCATCACACTAGGACCAATAGGAGCGGAGCACTAATGAAGAATGTTTCACAATCGTTTCTTTTTCTTCTGAGTGCTTCCGATGCATGTTAGCGTTAACCTAAAGTAACTATTCCACGCGGATAAAATCGCGCGCAGAAGCTACTTATATAGTAAAAACATTTAAGTAATCCTCACTAAAATAGAAATTAACATCTCCGTTCTTTCAATAATATAGTGGACTTTACTTTGCACTACCACCTATGATTGACCGTTACCACTGTAACCTGACTTGAAACTGACGTCGGTCAACCGTCAACCAAAGACGTGTTTTAATTAATTTTTATTGTTTAGTTACTAATATTTTGCTTCATCTATTATATTCGTTTCAGATTTAACTCTTTCTGGTACACCTCGTGCAAATAAAATTAAACGTTTTTTGTTGCAATGACACGTGGTAGCGGCCAATCAATTCCAATCGGACGTGCAAATTAACGTCCTCTATAATATTTAATCATGTGTTTTTGGAAAGTAGCGACTTCTTTAATTAAAATCTCCATTCCTTCGTTAAGTTTCCACTCTTTCGAAGTACTAATCAACCGATTGTAACTTCTGTTTTGAATAATCTGCTTCTATTTATGAAAACTTCTAAATACCCCTCAATCTAAGCTATTTTTTACGATATTAATTAAACTGTAAGTTCTTTCTGCCTCGTATCTTTATAAATGACTAGCTTCTACCCGCTACTTCGTCCGCCTGGATTAGTTACCGTTTATGAAGCGCACGCAGAGGGAGCTCTAAAAAGGAAAAAATCTCCGATTTCGAAACATTCTTCGTGTGATGATATGTAGTTATGTTTACGCTATTTAACACTGAAAACTCACAGAATCCCAAACTTTAACTCTTTATAATATTAGTATAGGTGACAGCGTATATTATTTTTGTATAATTCGAACAGTTTATACAGCAAATGCCGACTATTTATTTCTGTTTTTCTTTTTTTTTAATTACTTATAATTTCATGTGTTTACATTATTCTCTTTCTTATGTGTGTTTTGTACTACAATTCCCTGTCCGTCGTCAAGCATATCATAAAATTCTCGTCTATTTTCTTCAATGAAAGATAGAAGTTCGACGTGGGCTGACAACCAATTCTGATATTTAAACCAATCACAATAGTGTCGATTATTGGTTGGTTATTTCCATGTAAGATATACACATAAAGTTTTTGTTAATATAAATTGCAAACCAAATCATGGCTTTTTTTTTCGAACTGACTACGCTATTAGCCTTACTAGGCCTTCACAGCTTCACCGGACTACGAACCAAATGGCATCCGCTGATCTTAACCCTATAATAATTTACGAGAGGTAAAAAATATATTTAAAAAATGAGTTGAAAAAGGTGTCTTATAACAGATGCTCAAGGAAGTAGTAGGAGTCTAGGTCAGCGCTTCTAAATCTTTATTAGTAAGATCCCATGAATTTGTGACAATGTTATTAATGAACTCTAGAATTACATCATTCATCACATTATATCAATAGTTCAGGGTAGTGTATTATTGTTAGTAGGTGGTAGAGCCATGCTGAAGCTATTACTGGTTTCAGCATGAATGTGTCGTCTCACCCGGGGTGGTGGTACCACCCTCTCACAGAAAACCGACGTGAAGTTACAGTGCTTGCATTATTGCGTTTCGTTCGGTCAGTGAGAGCACCGGAGACCCTTTCCCCATCCTTCCTCTTTCTCCCTCCCCCAACACAAGCTGGCAACGCACTTGCGACTCCCCTGGTGTTGCAAGTGTCTATATACGACGGTGATCACTTATTATCAGGTGATTCGTCTGTTTATTTGTCTCCTATAACATAAAAAAAGTATTTCTGCGGTAAGCATAGGGCAATCCAAAAAGAATCAAAACAGATCAGTCAGAACAGATACAGTCTACTGGATGTCGTTGCTGTCACGCTAATCTCCAAGACTTGTAGCTATACACAAGCTATATACATAGTTCTTTATTTTATACAAAACAAAATACTCTCATCTTACGTCAACTTAGGCTGGAGCGCCTCAATATCAACTGCTTCCGTTTGACCGCATCCAGCGTAGAGCAGCTCGAATCGTTGGCGACGAGGTATTATCCGATCGGCTCGACTCATTGGCACTGCGTCGGGACATCGCGTCTCTTTGCGTTCTTTATCGTATTTACCACGGAGAGTGTTCAGAGGAGTTGTTTGGACTCTTACCTGCCGCTACATTCCACCATCGTACTACCCGCCTGAAACTTAAATTTCATCCACACCACCTCGATGAGTGGAGGTCGTCCACGGTGAGGTTTTCAAGGTCGTTTCTGCCTCGTACTGCGACCCTGTCGAATCGACTCCCAGCGGTGGTGTTTCTAAGTAACTATAAATTGCAAACTTTCAAAAAGCGAGCGTACACTTTTTTTAAAGGCCGGCAACGCACTTGTGACTCCTCCGGTGTTGCAAGTGTCTATGGACGGCGGTGATCACCTACCATCGGGTGACCCGTCTGTTCGTTTGCCCCCTATAATAAAAAAAAAAACTCATCCGACGATACATCATTCGGAAGTTAGAAGATTTGTATTGTTAAATGAGGCACCCCTTAATATTAAGATTGAGAACTACAATTTAAACGGGACATTTTTTGTAGTATTTATTACAGAATAATATTTTGAAACTAATTTAATTAAAATGAATAGCCTTTTTTTATCCAGTTTACTTAATATATACAGCCTATATAAGAAAATCAATACGTCATCTTGTCGGACGCACATCAAATACAGTGTCTAAATATAAACACTTTAGTAAAATGACTTTGAAGCATTACATACGACAGATTAATAAACAGCATGTATGCTACTGCAAATTTGTTTGTTTTTCCTTCTATTCTACAGACTCTTGGTCCGGTATTTTCCCATTTAGTAGTGATGGTTCCGTAGTTATGTTGGAGAAATATTTATTTATTTATTTTAGGGTCGTCAACATGACAATACACTAGTAAATATATAAAAAGTAGGACTATTATGATTCATTATAAATGTAGTCATATTTAGAGACAACCACGGCATGCTCTAACACTTAATTAAATATTCATAAAGTAAATATTAAACTATTTTACATATTTAAAGATTTAACATAATAATACAAAAACAAAGAAATTGAAACAGAAAAAGTAATAAAATACTGATATTAATTGATACTCTTAAATCATACTTTAAAACATTAGGAATATAACAAATTAACAGAAAGAGAGAGAGTGGAAAAAATAAAAAGAAATACTGAACCAATTAAAGCTGTATTTTGTGAATAGACTGATATGCTTCTATCGCTGTTTTAAAATGATTTCGTTTAGTAGAGAAAATCTCGCACGTTTTATGCAATAAGTTATATGACCTAGATATTCTGTTGACTGGAGAGTAAAAGCCTAAATTAGTACGTGAATGAGAAATGTAAAATGGGACATATTTATTAGATCTTGGAAGCTTAACAGGAATATTAAATTTGAAGTGATTAGTAATTTGTGGACAATCAATATCGATCGATCCATATTTGAACCCCGACATGTTTTAACGATTTTTTACTAATTAGTGTACAATATAATTTAAGTTTGTAACAGGAAGAAAAATATTTCAACCTGAGACAAAATATGTTCTTGTGGTACCTATGTGAGAAAAGTGGGTAGATTCTCAGTGTTTTATGTCATTAATTTCTCATGAGCTGACGTGGTAGTAATGCTTGCAACTTATTTTGAGAAGACGCCTCTTGCAGACTGGCATTATTTAATTCCATCCCCTCTTATGAATCTCAGTCAAACTATTTTGGTATTTTGGATAGAACTTTATTTACCAAAACAACAAAACGGAGTGATTTAGAATCAAAAGAAAATAACATTTTTCAAATGGCTAACATAAAAATCCGTATACTTGTTTAACGATTTTGGTAAACTTATCACTGATTAACGATGCGTAACGTGTGCCATTTAATATTCGAGGTGAATGTAAAAGTTGAGAAGCGCTGGTCTAGACGAAAGCAAATAATTGAATGCATTAATGAAATCAGCAAAAAGTACAAAATAATGACCGTACGAGAGCCGACTAAAGAATGATGATGCAATTTAAAAATTAAATATACTACTTAATACCCGTTGCTTCGTCCGTATTGAAGTATAAATATAATAAGAATAAAGTATAACAAATTATTGTAAAATATAAATAATATTTATTTATGAATAAAGATCAATTTTAGGTTTACAAGTCATTAATTATTTTATATATAGAATATCTATCTACTTCAAATATATATCGGGCTTTAACCGACTTCCTTCTTTTTCCTGTATAAGATTACTAAAGCTATTTTTAACTATATTATGATTATTAAAGTTTACTAAATACTTTTTAGATTTAATACAAGGTCGTACAAGTACAATTCAACGTTATTACGAGAAAAATTCGAAATGATTTTGTGGTAACAAGATTCGAAAATCATGACCGAGTTCAAAAGACTTTCAAATAAATGTAACATTCCAACATTCAAATGAAGATGATTTCACTAGACTTGATTTTAAATTGTAAAAAAAAACCTACGCATGAAAACCCCATGTGAGACTATACATACGTTCTCGCGTGAAGATGTTGTCAAAATAAAACCAACACCAATAAGAAAAATTCAATATTAACGTTCAGTGAAAAATGAACCGTAATACTATAATTTAAAGAGTAATTCGTTATGAAGAATTAAACTATCGCACTCATTTCACTAACGACCCTATGAAAATGAATGGATTCGTCTATCTTAATTATACTGTTTAGAAAAAGAACGCATCCTAAATTGCAAACTGAAATAGTTTCTATTTAATTGTAAATAAAGTTTAAGAGAACGTATTCTTTATATAAGTAGCAGCAAATATAAATTTGTTAGTATCTAACTCAAAGACCAGAGCACGGCCGGCCAGGAGCAATCATCTGACCACAGAATACGAAATATAAAAGGGTAACAACATAATAGAAGAACGCAGTGTTAAATTTGACCGTGCATAGTAAACGTGTGTTCATATCAAAATGATTAAAATCATCATATTTACAACGTTAATTACTCACAGTGTATTCGGATTACCAAAGCCTGAAGATGCCGAAGATAATATCTTTAAACCTCGTGCTATTAAAAAAGAGTGTTCCGGTGGTATTTTAAGCCCAACGTGTTTGAAAATCAGCGCTATATCATTACTCGAGAAACTTAACACTAAGGATGAAGTGGCATTGATTCCTGGAATCAGTCTCGTTAAGGACGGCAATGAATCACCAAAGTTTGAAGCTATCGCTGCGGAATTAGCCAGATCTATGCCAGCGGAACCTGAGGAGCGTCTGGACAAATTCTTGCTTTATCACGTGGGAACATTCTTGGACAACCACTCGGTGAAATTAAGGTTGATCGATGACACAGCGGTTGAAGAAGCGAAGAATATGATCGGTGAAGGAAGAGGCAAGAGTCCGCTTAGCATGGGAGGCAAGAAAGGAGGCATGGGTGGTCTTATGGCCATGGCTATGATGATGAAAGGTTAGTACGTGACAGATATGGGTAATATTTATTATTTATTTGGTTATGTATATAAAACTAAGTAAGACCAAAATTTCAAGACCCGTTTAAGTTTTCACGGGACCTTTCTGATAACACTGTTATCGCCCGAATTGATGATATTGTGAAGTTTCTTATAAAAGTGGCTTGTTTTGCCTTAATAAGTATATTAAATTCTGCCTATAGCATTGACGATTTTTTATTTTTCGAACTGACTACGCTATTGACCCAGTACGGTCTTAACAGCTTCACCGGACTACAGCACTGACGAGTCCAAACCTTCCTTCATTAATATCTTGAATAATGTAATTTATAATAATACTCGGTACAAAAAACAACAAAAAGAAAGAGGGTTAATAATATCTATATATGAATCAGTGAGGAAAAACTTTGTAGTTTTTATTATGGGCAATATTTAACTATTAGATGACTACTCCTGTTTTTTTCTCTCGAACTGACTACGTTATTGACCTAGCAAGGTCTTAACAGCTTCACCGGACTACAAAAGAATTTCCGATACCGGGAATCGAACCCGAGCCTCTTGGGTGAGAGCCAGGTATCCTAGCCATTAGACCATATCGGATTGATACTTTTTTTTATAATTCTGCAAAACGTTGTGTACATAGTTCTTCTTCTACTTTATTTTTGAGAACTGTCTTCTAGTAGACTATTACTGCCATTGTCAAGTGAGTAACGATATTACAAATTTCTTGATATAATCACAGTGAACTAACAATATGGTGGCCGTCTTGCTAGAACTTTCCTGGGAGTTTTCGTGGCAAGTCAGAATCCATGCTCCGTGGTATTATTTCCGATCCACTTCACTGGTTCACAATAACCAAACTATATTACGTAAAGCACTACCAACATTACACAATATAGAGCCAAATGACACAAGATTATGGATAGAATATAAAGACCACTACATGGCATTCCAAGATCCCGCCAATAACTCCAATACATAATTAATAATCTACTATGAAATTTAGTCAATGTATTATATTCATAAGGTTGTAATCTCTTCTTATTTATAGTTCATTCAACTATTTTTTGTTGGGTTTATTTTTAATTATTTGCATGAAATTTACACAAAAAGTTAAGTTGCTTTTACAAAAAGCGTTTGATGCATCTAAGTCGTAATAATTGGAAGAGTAGTTTTTATAAAACACATTCACGCTTCTCGCGCTTTTGGGCGCGTTTTTTCCGTATATTCAGAACTAGCCTCTGTCCGCGACTTTGTTCACGTCGAATAAAGATATTCTATATTTCTAACACGCAGCGGAAGCTTTGAAGAGAAAAAAAAAACGATTTTGAAACATTCTAAATTGGTACTCCGCTCCTATTGGTATTAGCGTGATATTATATAACCTATAACCATTCTCGATAAATAAGCTATATAACATTGAAAGATTTTTTCAAATCGGACCAGTAGTTTCCGAGATAACACGTCACAAACTCACAAATTTTACCTCTTTATAATATTAGTATAGATAAAAACTAGCCTATATTAGTTATTAAATTATATAGATTATTAATTGATAATATTAATATTAGTTAAATTATATAACAACTATATAGATTAGTTATTAAAAACTTTTATCCAACACTAATGAAAATCTTTATTCTAATGACAATACGCATGGAAAGATTTTTTTCTGCTACAAACAACTGTTGCAAAGATTAAAGTAAAATTACTTTGGAGGAATTTGTCTTAAAAAGAAAAAAATGTTTTAGAGAAATTACTACTTCAAAATCAAAAATACATTACAGTGTAGGCACTGAGAAGGAGCTTATTAAGATCAACATTATCACCGGTTCGCAAAACAACCTAGTAATTAAGAAGAACCGGTTTATATTTTCATGATACATATTTTCACATAGTTAGTTACATTCGTTTTAGCGAATGCGCACAGAGAGGCGTAATTTCTAGACATCTGTAGCCAGACATGCAATTATTAAGTTTCTAAATTTTTATTTATCTCTACTAATATTATAAAGAGGTAGAGTTTGTGAGTTTGTAACGTGAGTTTTTTTTATATCATATAGGAGGCAAACGGACAGGCGGTTCACCTGATGTTAAGTGATCACCGGCGTCCATAGACACGAACAACACTAGGGAAGTTGGAAGTGC
Organism: Antheraea mylitta; assembly: GCA_014332785.1. Taxonomy (NCBI): domain Eukaryota; kingdom Metazoa; phylum Arthropoda; class Insecta; order Lepidoptera; family Saturniidae; genus Antheraea; species Antheraea mylitta. The sequence goes on along the minus strand of JACEII010000143.1, from coordinate 977,166 downwards.
GTTGCCAGACCGTGTTTAGAGGGTTGGGCGAAGGGAGAGGAGAGGGGATGGGCGGAAGGGTGGGGAAGGTTAGGTGGGCGTCCGGCACTAAAAGCGTTTGTGACGTTGTAGCGGGTAATCTTAGGAACTACAAGTCCGATTTAAAAAATCTTTCAATGTTATATAGCTCATTTATCGAGGATATATATATCATCACTCTAAGACCAATAGGAGCGAAGCACCAATGAAGAATGTGTAAAAAACGCGAACGAAATCGCGGGCAGAGGCTAGTAGTTTATATTTCAAGGAAAATAAAATCAATCATGAGATTTTTTCTCAAAAAACTTTGGTTTACTACAAAATGAACTTAGATCCTTTTGCGGCATCTATTGTTTTTTTTTTTTACGGAAATATTTTTTCCTTCTCGCGTTTTGCCATCAAAAGGACTTTTTTAGGAATCACAAAGAATTTAATTTCTAACGACTATTTTAATGTACGGTACCAGATTTTAGTATACACTAGTGGGCCCGCCCTGACAATAAAAAAAAATCCTTGACAAATTATAAACCTAAATTCCTCATAAATCACTTCATCTACTGGTGGAAATCACATTAAAATCCATTCAGAAATTTTTAACTTTAAGTCGAGCAGACAGATAGGAAAACGCGATAGAGGACTTTTTTTATACTATGTAATGATATATGCCAAATTTCAATAAAATATATTAATATAGTTCAATCTAATAAACAAACAGAAGAACTTATTTACGTATTTTTATAGTATTAATATGGATGTCTAGTATTCATTCATTTCGATAATCTTGTTTAGAGAGAAAGAAAAAGTGTCTATGGTTGGACTACAACGCAGTTATAAAATAAATTAAAAAAATATATACATATATATTCATCTAAGAAGAATGCAAATTTAAAGTGTCTGCACTTTTTAGATTAAAAAAAATCTTGCAAACATGTCTAAAAATAAGTTTTTTTTTTATATCATAGGAGGCAAACGAACAGATGGGTCACCTGATGTTAAGTGATCACCACCTTCTATAGACACTTCCAACACCAGGGGAGTCGCAAGTGCGTTGCCAACCTGTATTTGGGAGGAGGGTGGGGGAGGGGATGGAAGGGAATGAGGAAGGGGAGGGTAGGTGGGTCTCTGGCTCTCTCACTGACCGAACGAAACGCAACAATGCAAGTACTGTTACTTCACGTCGGTTTTCTGTGAGAGGGTGGTGCTTCCCCGGACGAGCCGACCCATTCGTGCTGAAAACAATAACAGCTTCAGCTTGGCTCTACCACTACTAAACTACCACCACTACTAAGTATTAAAATGGAAGTTTTTGGCGAGGTTTTAGTCTGTCATGTAGTGAATTTTATATTTTATTCATAATCTTGTGTTATTTCACTCTATATTGTGTAAATTTGGTGGTGTTTTACGTAATATAGTTAGTTTACTGTGCATAAGTGAAGTGAATGGAAAATAATACCACGGAGCATAAAATTCTGAGATGCCACAAAAACTCCCTGGAAGGTTCTAGCGAGGGATCCACCATCTTGTTAGAAAATTGAATCAGACGATGCTTAATATTGAAATGATCGCACAGCGCCTGTGATATTATTGACTACACGACAATGGCAGTAATAATCGGAAAGATTGATTGCCAAAAATAAAGTTAAAAAAAAAGTATAAAAATCCATTTCATTCATTTTTTAGAAATGTCTGTCTGTCTGTCTGTTAGTTTGTATCAATACGCATCGTTGTTAAATTACTACATTCATGATAAAACCTGTTCAAGAAAATCATAAAGTATAACTACAATTAGCATTTAGTATTTGTTTTTTTTTATACTACGTCGGTAGCAAACAAGCATGCCGGCCGTCTGGTGTAAAGCGGTCACCGCAACCTATGGACGCTTGTAACATCAGAAGTGTCACGTGCGCGTTGCTGACCCCTAAATAACCTATTAATTTTCCCCTTGAAGTACTCCATACTGTAGTACCCAGAAAACACTTCAGTAGGAAGCTCATTCCACAGTTTCATTAAAATCGGCCCATTCTATTAAAAGTTATTGCAATTTGAATAACGACTAGACTTATGTAGGAGGGAAAGTATATTGTAATCGAACTAAATACATTTAGGTGACATTATTAGTCACTGTTTTAAACATCAAGCTGCAGACGGACGAAGCCACGGGCACAGATAGTGCTTAATGACATATTAAGTCAAGTTAAGTCAAGTCAATTGAGGCAAGCGGTGTGTTGCTTAGGTTTTTTCCATAATAGATGAAGTATATTATTAAATAATTAAAAACGTAGACAGAATCACGGGTCTCAGCTAGTGCTTAATATTATTATCTACGAAATTTATGGAACTGAAAAAACTTTACAAATTTTCCGATAAAAAACTGTGTCGCAACCACCGTGCATATGGCGAAAAAGCCCGTCATAGTGACACGCTTCTGCGCGTCGCGTTTCGGGATCAGCCTGTGCATATCCAGTACCGAGTGATTTTCGTCATTATGGTCGGCATGACAGCGGCGACCGGCGATGGATAATATGTCTCTCGGTGGTTGCCGATGTTTTTGGATTGTACTATGCTTAACATCAGGCATAGTGCAGTCACTATGTCATACTTCGATAAAAAAAAATGTATGTTTGGTACACATATATGTTTCAACAACTCATATATATGAATAGTTAGTTAGCTAGGTTAGCTAAGATAGGTCGCGAATTGCATATAACAGGCAACAGCCAAGCCGAGGTGTGCCGTGCACCCTTGAGCTAGTTGCCAAAAATGAAATCGGCTGAGTGCCTTAAGCGCTCGCCTTAGTAGTCCGATGAAGTTGTTAAGACCTAGGTAAATAGCGTAGTCAGCTCGAGAAAAAAGAAAAAAAAATTGCGACTGGTTGAGGATCGAGTAAAAGAAAAGTTGAACGACCCTTATTATCGCTCGCAGTGACTAGGAAACTATATCTCGAGGTATTACGATGTTAAGAGGTAACTATTTACATTAAAGTTTTGTCCAGAAGATATCGACTTTATTTACCAAACTAAATACTATCCGCGGCTTCATTCACATGAAATAGATACCTTTATGCATCGCACGCAGCAGACGCTCTCAAAAGGAAAAAATACCCCGATCTTGAAATATTCTTCATTAGTTTGCCATTTTTTCTCAATTTGTTTGTTTATTAATTTATTTGCTCCCATAAAACAAAAGACAAGCATTTATCCTTAGTTCATATGCTTTCTAGCTCATAATGTATCTAATCTATCTAATACCTTTAAACGAGTAATTCTTGTATATTTTTATATTTGTATATATTCAGGATCTCGGGAACGGCGTCATCTATTACCGTGAAACTTAGTACGTATTTAGTTTCGGGGACAATAAATCGATCTAGCTAGATTTTATTAAGGGAAAACTCTTTTCATTTCATTTCAGACAATCAAAAAATATACCTACAATATGAAGGTAAATTTCGCTGTCAAAACAAAAATTTGATTAGATGCAAATCGGTTGCTTCGTAAATCCGTGTAACCGTAGTTCGAATCCGAGTGACAGCAAAAGGGGTATCTTTTTTTTTATTTTTGTAAAAAAAATGCTAATTCTATAAGGCAAACCTAACAATTTATTTTGATTTATAATTGTTTTTTAAAGAACCGAGCTAGGCTCGGTCGTCCGGGTACTATGTCATTATAACGTCATTCGCCCGACGAAGCTGGCGGGAACGGCTAGTATTAGTGTATAATCATACGTTGATACGCATTATTTAGTACTAGCTTTTGCGACTAGATTGTCATTTCCTTTATTAATGACAAGTAACCTGGGCGACCGAGCCTAGCTCGGTTCGTTAAAAATATTTTTAAATATTTTTAAATTAAAATAAATTAGCATATTTTCATATAAAAAAATATTAAACAGATATATCCCTCTTATAATTATAATAAACAAATGATTATATTGTTAGGTTTGCCTCACAAAAATTATTTTACTCGGAATTATTTTATATCACTCGGATTCGAACTGTAGTTACACGGATTTTCGTAGCAACTAATTACCACCTGAGCTATTTTTGTTTTGACAGCGGCGGCGAAATTTACCTTCATATTCTAGCTATATTTTTTCATTGTCTGAAAACTCAGTTAAAAAGGTTTTCTATGAATAAAATCTAGCTAGATCGATTTATCGTCCCCGAAACTACCTACGTACTAAGTCTCATGGAAATAAATGACACCGTTTCCGAGATCCTGAATATATACAAATATAAAGATATACAAAAATTGCTCGTTTAAAGGTATTAGATGTAAATAAAATAATAGAGATCCAAGTTCCCCTTGTATAGATAGTTTGTGTAATATCCCATAACATAGGACAGCATTTTCCACAGTTTTGGGACAATTTAACAAATTTGTAAACAACATGCTTCCTTTCATGCTGACAGGTTATTAAAGTAGGCTTTGATAATCAGCAAAGTTTCAATGTACCAGAGCACTTGTAACGTATCTAGAGCTTTATTAGGTACTAACCTCTGCCCGCGACTTCGTTCGCGTGGAGATAGTTAATTTGGGCCAACTAATATGCAGCGAAAGCTCTCAAGAGGAAAAAACACCCCGATTTTTAAACATTCTTCATTGTTGCTCCCCTCCTATTGGTCTTAGCGTGATGATATATAGCCTATAACCATCCTCGATAATGAGCTATATAACAATAAAATAATTTTTCAAATCGGACCAGTAGTTCCTGAGATTACCCCTTACAACGTCATAATTCACAACGTCACAAACTCACAAACTTTACCTATATTTAGTATAGATAATATCATTGGCCTGACACGCTATAATTTCTTTCATTTTGTATTCTATCCGACTTACAATTTTTAAGATAATTATTTAACTCTTACGCAATGAAATAAAACGTTTTATAATTCAATTCAACAGCATGTACAAACAAATATCTTGATATTCAATTACCAAAAACAGCAGAAGATTAAATTAATATCACATCTAATTCTAAAGATAAAATCTAAAATACTTATCAAACCTATTAAAAACTCATATAATAACTATGCATTCGTATTCTTTCACTACTGACTGCACCTGATAATACACCACAAATTTCAGATTACGACCTATATTAAAACAAAATGCTCCTTATTGCAAAAACATGAAGGTACATTATACCTTACCACTCATATAATACTTTGTAGTCAGCCTTCTATGAAAATATAATGGATATAAAAGTACACGGTGTTAACAATCCACCTACACGAGACATATATAAGGAGGTAAAAACAATTGTACTATCAAAGTATAGCGTTATAAGTTTAGACTCAGACGTGTCCAAAAATGTACTCTATATTTATTTTTACGTTAGCTGTAGTAGTTAAAGCTTTGCCTAGTCCTGACATTCGTGATTCGGAAACAATTGCATCGACTATAGAAACACCGAAAGTTGTTAGAAAAGAGTGCGATGGTGGAATTTTTAGTACTACATGTCTAAAAATCGAAGCAATTTCGATGCTCGACAAGCTTAATAGTAAGGAAGAGCTTCAACTTCTACCAGGTGTTAGTATTGTTAAAGAAGCAAATGGAAGAAATGATACGAAATCTGAAGAATTGGCTGCAGAAATTGCTAGGAATTTACAGATGAAACCTGACGAGAGATTGGACAAATATCTTTTATTTACACTTGGGAATTATTTGGATACGCATACGGTTAAATTAAGATTGCTTGATGATAGTGCTGCTGAGGAAGCTAAAGCATTGGTCGGCGAAGCTAGGGCTAAAGGTGGATTTGGTGGTGGAAAGAAAGGTGGTATGGGAGGATTATTAGCAGCTGGGCTTTTGATGAAAGGTACGTTGAACTCGAAATGACGAGCCGAAATAATATGACATTTTTTATTGAAATGCTAGTGAAATGTATTTATTATAGGACTGGGCTTTAGGTTAACTTTTTTTTTTTAATTGTTAAAAAAAACGCTATCAATTCACACGGTAGTAAAAATACTCTCATATTAAGTTGTAAAATCTATATCTTTGACACACATACTTCTAATTCCTATGTACTTTTTAGGTTTTTGCGAAAAAAAAATTTTGCAGATGTCTTGGTATAAATAATAGAGTATATTTCAATTATTTTTAGAAATGCGTGTCTGTCTGTCCCTTTTTTTAAATACGCATCACTACTAAAGTACTGCGTAAGCAAATCATAAAGCATATTTTGAAGTAACCTGTAGTCATAATTTCATTAAAATCGGCTTACTTCATCAAAAGTTATTGTAATAATTTTAATGACGACGCGACTTAAGTAGGAGAGAAAAGTAGATAAGTAAATGATCTTAATACATTCAGTATTCAATATTAGTCACTGCTTTTTGTACATTAAATCCACTCAAATAGAGTCGCGGGCACAACTAGTTTCATAATAAATATATTAGGATATACAATACTCACAATTTAATAACAAAGTGTTTTTTTTACTACTGTATCAAATTTGATAGCGTGTTGTTTTTACCGTAGTGGATTGTTATTTCATACTAGATATCATATTACCCGAGTTCTAAACTTTTTAAATATAAAAATGAACACTTCATAACACTAATATAATTATCATCACTTTACCATTATTTATCTATCTAATACCTTTAAACGAGCAATTCTTGTATATTTTTATATTGTTATATATTCGGGATCTTGTAAACGGCGTCAACGATTTCCATGAAACTTAGTAAGTACGTGGTTTCAAGTAAATTTCGCCACCGCTGTCAAAACAAAAATAGCTCAGATGGAAATCGGCTGCTTCGAAAAGCCATCTAACCCCAGTTCGGATTCTAGTGACGTCAAAAGAGATATCTTTCTTAATATTTTTTTTTTTGGAAAAAAGAAATCTCATTTTTTTAGGCAAATCCGAACAGATTATTTTAATTAAAAAATGTTTTTTAAACAACCAAGCTAGGCGCGGTCGTCCAGGTACTCTTACTTAAATAGGGCAGGCTTCCAATCTTCTCTATAAGATGACATCTCAGTTTTCACAGCTTTAAACATACATCGTACTTCACACAACCCATCCATACGTCTTTCTGTCTTGCACTCCTACATACTTCCTTCATCATTAAACTTGTTATATAGCCTTCATCTCTTCGTATGACATGCTCGTACCATGGTAACCTATTACTCTTCAACTTCTCTGTCACTGGTGCTATTTTCAAACCTCCTCTGATATACTCATTTCTAATCCTACTTGTTGTAGTCACAACACACATTAATCTTAACAAAACCTAAATATTTATTATATTGACATAAATTAAAATCTGTTAATAACCCACCACACACCGTGAATCTCGCATATTAATACTATATGTGGTTCTATACTAATCTGCGATACTAATAATTATAAAGAGGTAAAGTTTGTGAGTTTGTGACGTTGTAAGGGGTAATCTCAGGAAGTAATGGCCCGATTTGAAAAATTATTTAAATGTTATGTAGCTTATTTATTGTGGATGGTTATAGGTATATATCATCACGCTAAGACCAATAGGAGCGGAGCATCATTGAAGAATGTTTAAAAATCAGGGTATTTTTCGTCTTGAAAGCTTCCGCAGCGTGTTAGCGTTAGGCCAAATAACTATCCCACGCGAACGAAATCGCGGGCAGAGGCTAGTTATTCTATACAAGTTTATTATTGTTATTATATTTGTGGCAACCAATCTTCTAGTAAATTGTCACTGGCATCGTCGAGTAGGTAATTATATTACAAGTTTCTTGCGATCATTTCAGTGTTCTAGCAAAGCGGTGGCTCGCTTGTTAGAACTTCCCAGGGAGTTGGCAAGTCAGAGTCTATGCTCTGTGGTAGTATTTCCTATGAACTTCATTTGTGTAGAATAACCAAACTAAATTACATAAATACAACCAATATTACAAATCATACGCTCGAACAATAGAAATAAATTTGAACAGAATATTCATATTCAATTACCCTAAGGGGGTAAATATCGTTTATTTGATCTTCACCCACTTCGTGTCTTCGTATTTTCGTCTACTTGAAACCGATTTCAATAATTTTAATTGAATTACTGATACATGGGGATAGTGTCCTTCAGATTAGAAAAAAGCCTAAGGGTGGAAAATAAAGGGATAAACAGAGCTTAATTTACAAGGTTCAACATTACATAAAGATGATTGCGTTAATGTAGTAAAAATTAACAGTATTTGTGTAGTCCGGTAAAGCTGTTAAGACCTTGCTGGGTCGATAGCGTAGTCAGATCGAAAAAAAAAACTATTTTTTTAGATGAAAATTACTATATATCCCTCGCTGTATCTGTAACAACATGTATCAATATTTCATGAAGTTCTGTTGTTAAGACATGAGAGTAGTTAAAATGAGAAAAAGTATTTCTTTCTAATTAACAAAAACGTTCCTGTTAACGAAAACTAATTTTACAGATTTTTTTATCTATGCTAATATTATAAAGAGGTAAAGTTTGTGAGTTTGTGACGTTGTGATGTTGTGACGTTGTAGGGGGGTAATCTCAGGAACTACTAGTCCGATCTGAATAATTCTTTCAGTATTATATAGCTCATTCATCGAGAATGGTTATAGGCTATATACCACCACACTAAGACTAATAGGAGCGGAGCACAGATGAAAAATGTTTCAAAATCGGGATGTTTGTTCCTATTGAAAACGCGAACGAAGTCGCGGGCAGAGGCTAGTTCAATATAATATGTTATGTCGATGTTAATAAACGACTTATAATACCTAATATTAATGTCAAGAAAGTATTTGAAGTTAAATAATAATATGGCCGAGGTAAAAGAATCGGAGCGTAAAAATAATAGAAAAAAATGTCGCTTAACTCGATCTGCCACTTATTTACTTAACATTGTCATTTCTGCCATGTTAAGGCGGAGTTGTTTTCTTCGTTGAAGCAAGTTGAGGAAATCTAGCTGTGGTAGACACCATATTCCTAATACAAAAACGGTTGTTTCTGGAATTCGGTATCTTAATTCTGCCTTCCCAATACATTCTTGATAATCTAATGTATCTCCGCAAAGTCTTAATAACCTGAATTTCGTAAAAGAGCGACATAATTTTAATAGAATCTGAAGATGGCAGAGCCACGCTGAAGCTATAATTGGTTTCAGCAAGAATGGGTCGGCTCGTCCGGGTTAATGCCACCCTCTAACAGAAACACCGATGTGAAGTAACAGTGCTTGCATTGTTGCGTTTCGTTCGATCAATGAGAGAGCCGTAGAAATTAAAAATAACTGAGAATATTTCAAATATCTGTAAAATATAAGTGAATCTAAATTAGGTGAATAAAATAGATCATTTTAGAATTAAAAAACAGGTAGGTGCAAAGATAAGCTATTTAGATTTTTTTTATGTCATAAGGGGCAAACGAACATGCGAGTCACCTAGTGTTAAGTGATCACCGTCGTCCGTAGACATAGCAACACCAGGGGAGTGTTTGGGGATAGGGGGTAGGCGGAAGGGTGAAGACGGAGGAAGAGGAGGGAAGAGGGGAGGGTTGGTGGTCCTCCGAAGCTCTCACTGACCGAACGAAACGCAACAATGAAAGCACTGTTACTTCGTATCGGTTTTCTATGAAAGGGTGCAGCTACCCCGGCCGAGCTGACTCATTTATGGTGAAACCAGTAATAGCATCATTAATACTTCTGAAGAATGTTAATTCATCGATCAGTATAATGTCTTACAACTGAGCTACGGCTACATGACATTGGAATGCGTAATTTTCAACCACATATGAAATGTCGATAAAGTTAAAAATATGAGAAAACGAAACTGTACCTAATATGTAACGGGTTTAGGCTTGTTATAAGACTCAAGCCTAGGTCCGTTCCCTCGGTGTGGAGCCCTTGAGTGCGCTGCTCGCGCGATACAGTGACACAAAAATTTACATCACTGCTACAACACTACACGATCACCCCCACACACGTGCACGCCTATACGCTTACACATGGAAGTGGAAGGGTTTTATTTTTTTCCCTTATCGAACTGAAAAAACTCTAATTTTCCGATAAAAAAAATATATGGAGGGGTTGTTGAGGCGTGTATGCTTGGTACACATATGCGTCTCAACAACTCAAACATATATGAATAATTAGCTAGGTTACCTAAGTCAGGTCGCGAGTTTGCATGTAACAGGCAACAGCCAAGCCGAGGTGTGCCGTGCACCCTTCAGCTAGTTGCCCAAATAAAATCGGCTGAGTGCCTTAAGCACTCGCCTTAGTAGTTCGGTGAAGCTGTTAAGACCTTGCTAAGTCAATAGCGTAGCCAGTTCTTAAAAAAAAAAGCTTGTTATAAAAATATTTCTCAAATACCAACTGAGTATGAGTTTGAGTTCCTGGATAGTTTGGATTCACAATTGGAGACGGTAGATGTTGCTGCAAACGGGTTTATTAAGATTTTTCGTGTTTAAAAATACAATTGAAACCAGTAATAATCAATTTGGTGCAGACGAAGTAGTACACTACAGTATTTTATTTACATTGGGATATTTAATGTAGATTCAAATTGCTACTCATACGACATCATTTTAATATAAATCAGAGAATTCAAATAACGTAAACATAAAGAAATGTTTGTGTGCAGAATCTTACATAGTTTTAGATTTAACTGTAATATTAAAGAACCAAAAAACATAGAATGGAAACATACAAGACCATGGATTTCTCGCAGTTTAAAATCATTAATGAGTCACAAGACGATATGGTGATATGGCCATACCTTCCTTCGGGTAGAGGTCTATGATGCTGCAGTATTTTACATTCATCAACTTTTTCCCAGTATATTTTTCCTCTATACTAATATTATAAAGAGGTAAAGTTTGTGACTTTGTGACGTTGTATGGGGTAATCTCAAGAACTACTTGTCTGATTAAGAAAATTCTTTCAATGTTATATAGCTCATTTATTGAGGATGGCTATAGATTATATATCATCACGCTAAGATCAATAGGAGCGGAGCACCAATGAAGAATGTATAAAAATTGGGGATTTTTTCCTCTTGAAAGCTTCCGCTGCGTGTTAGCGTTAGTCCAAAGTATATATTCCAAGCTAACGAAGTCGCGGGCAGAGGCTAGTGAGTTATAATTGTTGTCCAGAAAAATAAAAAAAAATGGATAATACAATGCAATTTTTCATTTACAGGTACGCTCATGTCAGTCGGTCTTGGAGCCTTGGCTCTGTTAGCCGGCAAAGCTCTCATGACGGCCATGATGTCGCTACTCCTGTCTGGAATTATTGGCATCAAATCGTTGTCCGGCGGCCAGAAATCAACGACATACGAAATCGTCTCGAAGCCTATTTACACCCACTCACATTCACATTCCACTGCTCACGAAGATGTCGGAGGTTACGGCCACTCCGGCTACGGGAGGAACCTGAACGATAGAAAGCGTTAAGCGAATTAGTCTTAAGATTTCTTGAAACGATTGCATTTAAAAGAAATGTAAATTAAATTATTATTTATTTAGAACTAAGGAAGCATGGTAGTCGCGTAAAAAGTATTATTTGTTACCAGTACTGTGTCTGTTTTCATATACCCAGAATAAAAGTAAGCCCATCTTCGAGCTCTAAGCTACGTGTAAACTAAATAGTAATGAGCTTAGTAGTTTAATAGTCAAACCGTAGACAACAAACTGTACAGTACTAAAATCTATAACAAAAGATTTTTTTTTTTAGTAATCAATGCAAAATACCCCAATTTTTGATATTTTTTCTAAATTCTTGGAAAATTAGATGATAATTGAAGATTAATTGTAATGAAAATACAATACGTATTATAAAATTTATTGAATATAAACTATGTTTGGTCATGTTTTTGGCTAAGAAAAAAATATGTTTTTATAAAATTGAATTTATGGGATGCGCTGTGACTGACCTTATTTAGTACAAAATCGAATATCAGTTGAAATCACAAGGTACATAAGTTATTTAAAATATTTATTATTAGACTTAGTCATCACACTTTTCATTTATTTATTTTTTATCGTCCATTCTAAAGTTCTATTCTATTATCATCTATTTCGTGTATTTTATAATATTTGTCAATGGTAGCTTAAATACAATTAATATACTTACATATTTTTATAAGAACATGAAGTAAAGAAAACAATTATACATTAGCACATAATTTTCTTTTACGTAATAAAATGTGAACTAAATTTTAGGTCATAAATAAACGTTTTATATGTATATTAATATAAGGATATTATAAAAATGTGAAAGTACTAGATACTTCGTATTTATTTACAATATAAATTAGACTTTTCCACTATATTTATATAGAAATGTTTTGATTTATTAAAGTGTAGTTTGTTTTTCAATAACAGTTATGTATATAAATGTTATTTGTATTTGATATTTGTAATTCATTCTTATTTGTTCTATTTGTTCTTCAGCACCCAAAGAAATAAATTTAAAAAAATATTAAGCTGTTATTTTTTTTGGTTGTTGTTTCTGTTTTACCTACGTCTATTTTAGTTATCTTCTTTAAAAGTATTTTTCGATTGATTTTCGTACCTAATTTAAATTAACATATCGTTCGAAAACTTACAGTGCAAACTACTGGGGATAGGGCCGTGAGAATTTGCATACCTGTGACTCTAAGACCAATAGGAGCGGAGCACCAATGAAGAATGTTTCCTAATCGTTTTTTTTTTTCCTTTTGAGAGCTTCCATTTCGTGTCACTGTTAGCCCAAAGTAACTATTCTACGCAGATGAAGTAGCAGGGAGAAGCTAGTTTACATAAATGTCTTCAGATGAAGTAGCAGGGAGAAGCT
>JACEII010000143.1:910415-964362 GCA_014332785.1 Antheraea mylitta | reverse complement strand
AGGGAGAAGCTAGTTTACATATATATCTTCAGATGAAGTAGCAGGGAGAAGCTAGTTTACATAAATGTCTTCAGATGAAGTAGCAGGGAGAAGCTTGTTTACATATATGTCTTATGTCTTCTTATCATATAAAAATCCAACGTCATTGTGTTTGTCCACAATGAACTCCTCAACTACACAACCGATCCTCATGAAAGTTATCATTTACATATAACTAGCCTCTGCCCGCGACTTCGTCCGCGTGTAATAATTACTTTGGGCCAACACGCAGCGGAAGCTCTGAAGAAGAATAAAAACCCCAATGGTAATTCATTCTTCACTGGTGCTCCGCTCCTATAGGTCTAAGCGTGATGATATATAGCCTATGACCTTCCTTAACAAATGAGCTATATAAAACTGAATTATTCAAATCGGACCAGCAGTTCCTGAGATTACCCCCTACAACGTCACAAAGACACAGACTGTACCTTTTTATAATATTAGTATATATTAGGTACAATTAGAGATAGGATAATTTATACTTCGATTAATACCCTCAATATTTTTAAATACTAATTTAATTTCAAGTTGGGGTTTTTGGCGGGATTTCAGACTGTCATGTAGTGGATTTTATATTTTATTCATAATCTTGTGTTACTTGACTCTATATTGTATAAAGTTGGTGGTGTTTTATATAATATGGTTAGTTTATTATGCATAAGTGAAGTGAATGAAAAATAATACCACGGAGCATGTAATTCTGAGATGCCACAAAAACTCCATGGAAGGTTCTAACAAGGGAGCCACCATCTTGTTAGAATGTTGATTCACACGATGCTTGATATTGAAATAATCGTACGAAGCTTGTAATATTATTGACTACGTGACAATGGCAGTAATAATCTGAACGGTTGATTGCCAAAAATAAAGTAAAAAAAAAAAATTCAAGTTTCCTTAGTCTCGAAAAGATGGCGCTTTAAATTAATTTTTGGCAGAAACTTGTAGCAACGACTGTTATAGAAATCGCATAGATAACGCCACGTTGTAGTTTGGATTTCTTATTCAATCTTTATCCCGACAGTTTTTAGCCAGATTCATTACCGCATATACGAAATACTTTATCATAATTTAAATTGAACATGTAATAAATGAGCCACAGGTAGGTGTGTAGGCGGTATAGCCACACTGAAACGATTACTGTCTTTAGCATGAATGGGTCAGCTAGCCCGGGGTACTATCACCCGACCCAAAGCAATCCGACGTGAAGTAACAGTGCTTGCATTGTTGCGTTTCGTTCGATCAGTGAGAGCGCCGGAAGCCCACCTTTCCTCACCTTCCCCGTCTCCTCTTCCCTTCTTAAAACACAGGCTAGCAACGCACTTGCGACTCCCCTAGTGTTACAAGTGCCTATGGACGGTGGTGATCACTTAACATCAAGTGACCCACCTGTTTGTTTGCCTCCTATGATATAAAAAGCAACGAGTAACCGGTTCCTAGTAAATTATATAAGAAGATACGATAATAAAAATTAACATTATGATTATATGATGTAAAATGTATGCTCTGTTAACAAAATTTTCAACATTATCTCTCAAGCAAACCCACTGCCAAATATGAGTCTTATAAAACAAATAACAAAGGGATCTTTGTAGTAACGAGACTGATCGACTTTCAACCAGTAATAGATCTAACCGCGTGGTTTTTTATCTAAAATTGAAAGAGAAAGCTGTTTGATGTCGTTTTTTAATACCTTTAGAATTGCTTCAGTTTGTTTACTATGCTTAAATGTAGTGTTATTATACTTTAAAACAAATTGTATTTAATAAACTATGAAGTATGTAAATCTTTTATTCGATTTATATAATAGTAACTGGGCGACCGAGCCTAGCTCGGTTCTTGAAAAAACATTTATAAATTAAAATAAACTGTTAGGTTTGCCTTATAAAATTATCATTTAAATAAAAAAAAATATTAAAGAAATATATCTCTTCTGCTGTCACTCCGATTCGAACTGGAGTTACACGGATTTTCGAAGCAACCGATTTCCATCTGAGCTATTTTTGTTTTGACAGCGGCGGTGAAATTTACCTTTATATTCTAGCTATATTTTTTCATTGCCAGAAAACTCAGTCAAAAAAAGTTTTCTATGAATGAAATCTAGCTAGAACGATTTATCGTCCACGAAATCACTACATAAGTTTCACGGAAATAAATGACGCCGTTTCCGAGATCCTGAATATATACAAATATAAAAAATCCACAGGAATTGCTCGTTTAAAGGTATTAGATATATACTAGCTGATTCTGTCACGAGTTACTGTGGCTCAGTTATTACTGTTGAATTAAGATTATTATAAAGTATTTGCATGCATGAGATATCTATAACAATCGGTCATAAAGTTTTTTGTCAACACACTAATTTAAAGCGATATCTGTTTGGGACTGATGAAACTCACAATTTCTTTTTTTTATTAATTCCTTGGCGTCTGTGGAAAAATCCACAACAGCAATAATCAACATTGACAGTAACTTAACGTATAAGTATAAAATACTGAGAGCTTAATCAAAATATAAATTATCTTATCTCTCAAGTTGGACTAAAATATAAATACATAAATGCCAAATTTCATGAACTTTTGTTGAGTAGATTCGGAGTTCCAGGTGGATAAGTAGTAGTAATAATATTCGTCTAATAGGACAGGCGAAGGAATTAATCCATACTGCCAATTCTGAAGTTGTCAATATATGTCGTTCTTGTATATTCTGTAGTGAGTTTTATTCTATGTTCAAGTTAAGGCATACGCGCCAAATCTTCTATATCTTCATTTTCAAGGCGTTTCTTTTGCCAATTCTGAAGTTGTCAATACGGATAGTTTTTATGTACTCTTTAGTCTGTTTTCTTTTCCAAGTAAATGTAAAGACATAAGCGCCAAATCTTCTATATAATATTACAGACACTTTTATCTTCTTATTCTTCGAATAATCATTAAAAAATGTTCTGATTATCGTAAATAAGCATGTTGTAAAGTGTCGTGCGGTTATTTCAATGTTATAACAAGATAGTGGTTCTCTTGTTACAACTTTCCTGGGAATTTTTGTGGCATCTCAGAATTCATGGTCCGTGATATTATTTTTCATTCACTTCACTTGTGCTCAATAAACTAACCATATTACATAAAACACCACCAACTTTACACAATATAGAGTCAAATAACACAAGATTAATGAATAAAATATAAAATGCACTACACGACAGACTGAAATCCCGCCAAAAACTCTCATGGTGGATAAACATCATGCCACTGTTTATTATATATTTAGATAGAATATGTATACTAGATATAGTCTATATACTAGATATATTATACATATATATACTAGATAGAATATGTATACTATATATAGTCTATATACTAGATATATTATACATATATATATATATACTAGATAGAATATGTATAGTAGATATAGTCTATATACTGGATATATTATATATATTTAGATAAAATATGCATACATTATAGGTTTTAACATTTAAACACAATATCACCCCATGTTAAATGTCGATGTGATTTAGGGTTGTGAACACGCTAAAATTAAGTGAATCTGGCTTTCAAATACAGCCGCAGGAACACACCAATTGGATGTTGATGACAGATTTTAGCGCGATGGTGGTAGCTAGGATGAGCTTAGAAAAAGCCCTATATATCATGTTATGGTTTCATCACAATGTTTCCTTCACCAATAGCCCCGGTCTATTATATTGACGCGTTTCACAACACGATTCTTTTTTTTTATTATTTCTTACACGTTAAATGTAAAGTAAGTATGAATTGTGTAAGTATGTATCTATCTGGATTTAGTAGTATACAAAAATAAGTAAATTTAAAGTCAAGCATATAGTATATAGTTTGTGAGCATTCACATATATATCATTTAATATATGGTACTTGGACGACCGAGCTTAGCTCGGTTCTTTAGAAAACATTTTAAATTAAAATAAATTGTTAGGTTTGTCTCACAAAATTAGTATTTTTTTTTATCAAAAAGAGAATATTAAAAAAATATCTCTCTGTCACTGATGAGAACTGGGGTTAGACGGATTTTTGTGGCTGCTGATTTCCATCTAAGCTATTTTTGTTTTGAAAGCGGCGGCGTAATTTACCTTTGTATTCTAGCTATATTTTTTCATTGCCTAAAACTTAGATAAAAAAAGTTTTCTATGAATGAAATCAAGCTAGATCGATTTATCTACCCTGAAACCACTTTCATACTAAGTTTCACATAAATAGGTCAGCCTTTCCGAGTTCCTGAATATATAGCAATATAAAAATATACAAAAATTGCTTGTTTCGTCCTGTACGCACTAATACACGCACTGTTCTTTCAAAGTTTTGTGATACTTAAAAAAATGACCATTAGGTATTTTCTCGTTTGTTAAGGTACAAAAATAATTTAAAAAAAATGTTTATCCTTTAATTTTCATTATGAATTAAATATTGGAAGTGCATGGTACATAAAAATACGAAATGATCTTAAAATGATCACTGATACTTTCAAATTAGACGCCAGTTGTAGATATAATAATCTTCAAATTAGAAACCATTTTTATGCTGATATAGTGTTTATAATATTTTGTTTTAAGTAGCTAATTACGTAATAAAACATCTAAATCAATAGTATTTTAAGTACTCAAATTAAATAACGACTCTTGTTACCGTCTTTGAAATTACTTTCAACTTTTCCATTCTTTCTAATAGGTATCTTGTGTTTTATTTTGTAAGCAACACGCTTTAGTGCGAACAATAAGCGTTCCGTGTCGTTTATTTTTGTTCTTTGCCGTATTTTCTACGCGTCGTTATCTTTTTGTCATTTCAAAGAGTATAAAATAAATTGGAAATTGATCTCGAGCCACAGTACATTTTGGATGTCGCTGCGAAATGTGTTTTTATTGAAACGAAAGTGCCTGTGTCTTTAGTGAAAATGCTTAATAAAAATGTCGTAGTCGTTTCAATTGTTGTAGTTCTGTATTGCGTACATCACTCGAAAGGTGTTATCGACGGATCAGAGACAAACACAATAGCAGATGAAATTAAAAATATATCAAATGTCGAACGCACTGCAAGGTCTGGAACATTAAACAAAGAATGTAGCAGTTTGTTGAGTTCAAAATGCTTGAAAATACACGTATTGTCATTTATCGAAGATTTAAGCTCTCGCGATGAGCTCCATTTGATGCCAGGTCTCAGCATCGTTAGAGAGAACCAGACAAATACTCTGAATGCAGAAGAGATGGCTGCAGAACTATCGAGGCAGTTTCCTGGAAAGCCAGAGGAGAAATTAAATAGGTTCCTATTATATCGGTTACAGGATTATTTAGACGGACATTCGATTAGGTATAGATTGCTTGATCCGCAGACAACTAAGGAAGCAATGGATGCTGCTAAAGGAGATAAGGAATCTGTCGCGAGAAAATCTGGCGGAGGTGGACTTGGAGGTGGTGGAAAGAAAGGAGATGGCGGTGCTTTATTAGCTGCTGCGTTGATGATGAAAGGTAATGTAGGAAATGTAAACTCTTTATGCCAACAGAAATTAATCTATTCGTTAATATTTGAGCCTAAGTATGTAGTAACCATATTATAATGAAATTAGACTTTTGGGAAAATATGGTGATATAGATACAGCATAAGAGTAAGTCATTTTCCAATGGTAGACTAATTAACTATTAATTTAAAGTTCAGATTCTAGGTTACATTTAACATATAACCATGTGGGTATTACAGCCTAGACATTGGAAATCGCTTACTGAGAAGAATGCGTGTGAAAAATAATATCTCGAACTACAGTCGACTCGAGATATGTTCAGTGTATATTATAATAAAATACTGTGTTTTTTCTCGGCTTTGTTTATCTTATCTCTCATATATATGTCTTTTTCTTTATCTTTAGAAATATGCATGCAAATTTTCACAATGAGTAAGTAAATAGATTCTGTAAATTCTTGAATATCCAATTAAAGATAGTTCTAGGATTAATTCATGGTCAGATTCGTAATTGTAATTTAATGCTTTCTGCAATTTATCGTCTTAAATATTATGCTTAATACCTATACAATTTGAGTAAAGACGTCTGTCTACCTGTGACGTAAGAAGTAACGAGAATTTTATAAATGATCTGAAAAGTCTAAAAACGCTGGTAATTATTTTGAATTACCATTTTTTTAATTTCTTTATTATTCGTATCGTCATGGATAACTTCTTTCCATTTACATCTTTAATTTGTGTTTTCCATCAGTTTTATTTAAATCAGATGTTTATAGTTTTCTAGCTGTTCCTGCGACTTTATCCGCATGGAATAATTACTTTGGTTTAACGCTAACAAACAACGAAAGCTCTTAAAAGAAAAAACGACTTTGAAACATTCTTTATTGGTGCTCCGCTCCTACTGGTCTTAGCGTGATAATGTAGTCTATAGCCTCCATCGATAAATGAGCTATTTGACACTTAAAGAATTTTTCAAATCGGACCAATAGTTCCTGAGATTAGCGCATTCAACCAAACAAACCTTCGAGCTCTATAATATTAGTATAGATGACATGATTGCCGCATTTCGTCACTGATTTTCAGACTCTCCACCTGTCTTCTCTTGATGACAATTCCCTCATTTACTACACTACACTCGTTCTTACCTCATCTAATTATAACATACAGCATGTTAACATAAACTATTAGAGTTTAATTTTTCCGCTACCAATTTGGATCTATAACTATATTTCTAACTCTATCACTCAAGATGTTGATTAATATGGTCATCTCCATGGCACAGTGGGTGATCCAAAAGAGGGCTTCGTAGCTAGTTTTCTTTTTTGATAAGAATCACTTAACCGTAAGCATTCACTCCAATTTATGGTAATTGATAACCAACCTTATACAAAATCGTAGTCCTAATTTTGATAAGCCAACTGTAGTTGTCTACTCATGAGTACTTTTTCTGGACGCTTAGTATATCGGTGTGAGTGGTAGTCTTACCTTTGAAGGTTAAAAAGTTAGTTAGTTAGTTACCGGCAGAGCTTGCATAAGTAATGTTTGCTTAAATTCTTCTATTGTTAGTTTAAAACTTTGTCCCAAAATTCGAGACCAAATTTTTGTATGTACAAATCATGTCTTAAAAAAACTCTTCGTTTTTTTTTAAACGCGATCATTTGTTGCTTATTAATGAATGGGCAACAATATAAATGCATATTACCCAAACACTATTTATAATTTCAGGAACATTGGGTGCAGCTGCCTTAGGAGCATTGGCATTACTCGCTGGGAAGGCTCTGATGACGGCCCTCATGTCGCTTCTGCTGTCTGCACTCGTCGGTCTCAAAGGCGGCGGAGGCCACAAGTCCACTACATATGAGATAATTACTAAACCAGAAGTCTCACATCATCACTCGCACAGCCACGAGGAACATCATGAACACGAACATGGGCATCATGGCGGCTATAGAAGAGCATACGACTTAGGTTATAATAGTTATATGCCTTATGAATCATATGATGCACCTACTAGCTAAGGAAGAATAATTAATGTGTTTCTTTAGCATTAGGCATCATGGCGGTTATAGAAGAGCGTAAGATTTAGGTTATAATAGTTAAATGCCTTATGAATCCTATGATGCACCTAGTAGCTAAGGAAGAATAATTAACGTTTTTCTTTAACGTTAGGCATCATGGCGGTTATAGAAGAGCGTAAGATTTAGGTTATAATAGCTATATGCCTTATGAATCGTATAATGCACCTAGTAGCTAAGGAAGAATAATTAACGTGTTTCTTTAGCATTAGGCATCATGGCGGTTATAGAAGAGCGTATGATTTGGGTTATAATAGCTATATGCCTTATGAATCAATTTGTGCACCTAGTTGCTAAAAAATTGTGTATTTAATTAACCTATTTCTTCAGAACTATTTATAAACTAAAAATTAAACTCTCCATAAACATACATTAAAAGAAATGGAAATTGCTGCATATAATTTTTTTTAAGCCTACGTAGGTAACATTAATGTATTTATTAATTAGTAACTATTTTGTTAAGTAATTTATTTATTTATTAAACTTGTTATAAGGTTACTTATTATTGCAGTTTTCGCATGACGTTTTAAAGTTTTATCCTTCTAATATAATTTTATGAATCAATAAATAAAAAATATAATATCCCCACCGTATTTAATATTTTATATACGTTTTTTTGTAAATATTTATATAATTATGTTGTTTTTATTTTTGTATCTATTTACGTAATAATATTGAAAGCGGTATTTATAGCTGTGATATTTAAATAATTAGTGTTATATATTTATTCTTAAAACCAAAAATTCATGTATTTTTAGGTATTTTTATATATTTATAACGTATTGCATTATTGTTTTTCTTTTCCTATAAAATCTTATGTAAATATTGTATTTTTAATTATTTCGTCTTAATATTTTATTAAGAACGTTCTATGCAAATATATACTTATATTTAAATTCAATAGTATAGCTGCGTGAAAAGTGACTTTCTTAGATTAATAATTTCGTTTTGATTTAATTAAAGTGGTGTTTACATTTGCCTTATTTATAATAAAGATGTGTTAAAAAGAAATATATGTTTTTATTGATATTTAATTTCGGGAATAACAGTAGAATGGATTTAACATTTTATCCAATATCCTAATCTATTACTGAAACTCATAATGGATATTTAGACGTATAAGCGTTTAAGAAAAATATTTTAACTCACATTTTCCATACAATTTTTTTATTAACGTGAGTAAATCCCTTATGGGTACGCTACCCTCGAGGGGGAAAGAGTTGGTTATGTTTAACTCGCACGGACTAAAACTGGGGGCGGCCAGGTATCGAACCCGTTTGTACCGCTTTTGTCTTCGTTTGTACCTCAAAGTAAAAAAAGTTTTAGCGCCCCACTTTGAGATATCAAAATTGTGTTAATGGTATTCTAAATTATCTCAAGATGTTTGTACTACTTTTATTTTTTCTTTTACTTCAAAGACAAAAAGTTACAGGAACTTCAAAATTTAAAAAAATACAGCAGTCTTAATACAAAATAAAACAAAAATCTGTAAATGAAGTTCGTCGTGCAAATTTATGAACTTGAAGATAACAATTTTAATTTTTGCAAAAAAAAAAAAACAGAAATAAAGAAAATATTGGAATACGAAATTTTTTAAGAAAAATCCTGTACTTATGTTTTTTCAAAAGTTAGCGAATTGTTTAGTAGATATCGTCGTGCAATCGTTTGTACCCGTAGAAAACACTTCAAAATATAAGATCATCTCAAAAGGAAATAAAATATTGGCACTTAACATTTCTCACAGAAAATGGTGAAATCTGATAATCTTCAATATATATAGAATCCGTAAACAGATATCGTCGTGCAATCGTTTGTACCAGTAGAAAACACTTCAAAATATAAGATCATCTCAAAAGGAAATAAAATATTGGCACTTAACATTTCTCACAGAAAATGGTGAAATCTGTTAATCTTCAATATATATAGAATCCGTAAACAGATATCGTCGTGCAATCGTTTGTAACAGTAGAAAACACTTTGAACCATAATAATATCTCAATAAGGAAGGGAATAACAGCACTTATCATTTTTGTTATAAAGTTACTTGAAAATTTTCAACTTCTCTGTTTTTCAATTTCTATTGATTTTTCAAGAGTATAACGTGTTGCAATCGTTTGTACCACTTTTATTTTCGTTTGTAACTCAAAATGAAATAAGTTATAACGTTTTCAAAATTTGATGTAACTAATCTTTAAAGAGGTCAACAGCGTCGAGGATATCTAAATCCATTAAGTTAGTAACATTTACCAGATATGTCGCAGTGATTAGAAAACTTACATTAGGGATAAAGCCCATTATTGTGGGGGATTTAACAAGTGTGCAAGTAACGAACACAAAATTTACCCACACTCAGAACAATAATTTTTGATTCACAGAAATAAATCCATATTACATCCGTTGCAGCAGCGATGCCATTACTAAGCTACTGCGTCACCAACTTTATTTAACTTCTGTGAATATTATTTAGTTTTAATTGTTGCTAAAAATTTACGAGTCCCATAACACCAAGCAACTTAGATTCTACAATAAATATAAAGCAATTACTAACTTAAATCTCCATCTTAATTTACCTCGTATTCAATTGTAAGCTCTATTATCAATACAATAAAATATATTCTAAAATACAACTCTAGATAAACCACAAGATTCCACTGCATTCATATTGTGCTAACAAAGGTTTTTGCGTAAAACCACAACAGCATCGCTTAGTTGCTATACTCAGATACAAAATTAAATATTTTCTTACCATAACGATTTCATTTGACCTTAAATCCTATAAACACAAAGAAAATAAATAACCTTCACCCGGTGTTAAGGTTTTCATTTGTGTAGTAATTTCGTGAAAGAATAATGGAGATGAATAATATATTTTTCCATATTTTTTGTATGGTGCTAGTCGATGCTGTAGCCATAAAAAGAGATATTGAAGGCTTGAACACTACAATTAAGTTTGTTAATGATCCAGATAATGTATTTGATGGTGTTTACGCGGAATGTTTCCTTCACTTATCGTATACATGTTTGCAAAAGAAGACTTTAGCGTACATAAAAGAGCTAAACAATTTAAGTGAGGTTTCGGTTGTTGGTGATTTTGTGAAATTTGGTGAGTATCTTAAGATCTTTATGCAATAGTAGATTTTTAGAATCAGCAGTGGATAACAACGCTTCACTCAATATATTTCATATAATTTGAAACGATCTTACAAAAGATAACACGAAAGTACACGATATTACACGATGTTATTAATTTCACAGTGAAAATAAATACAACCGGAAGAGTAGAAGATATTGATAAAGCAGACAATAAATTTAATAACAGTTCAGAAGAATTGGAGCTAATGATCGACAAGGCAGTAAACTGTTTCTTCAGCAATCACGTTTTAAAATTCAACGCTTTGGGAAGCGATATATCTATGTCTAAAAATGGTATGTAATTTGAAGATTTTAATCGTTACAAAATAAGTAAGAGTGTGGAGAAATAGAATGTTAGATAGATACAAAATCTGAAATGACATATTGTTTTACTTAACTTATCCACAAAGATAGGTCATTTTTATTGGTAAAAAATGGGTCATTTTTATGATAAGACCAATATAGTACGAGAAATTGGCTCTTTTATTGTCTAGTTTTTGCATTTCAGTTTCAATCAACCTTTGAATTTGGATGATATTTGCTACACGAGATCTTCATGTTTAACTTGTCATATTTATTTGTCATTTTACCAGAGTCATGCCAACGATTAAAAGAGTTAATTCTCAAGATTCTTCTTTAGATTTTTAAATTTACTTTTACTTAGCCCTGTTTCATTATCTTTTATTTTTATTATCAATATTGCTGGTTAGCTGGAAGAAATTACCTAAAAAATACATTATAGTATTCATTAACTTAGTCAGTTATCAAATTCAATCACTACTGAACTACTGAACGTATTATCATGGTGCAATGTATATTCGATGCGAAACCAATCTAGACTACGTATTCTTTGGGATTTATTGAGCCTTTGCTGTTTATTTTTATTAAAAGTTTATTTAATCTTGATATATGCAAGTGCTATATATCAGTTGATATTTTCATGTTACAGTCGACGAGTTTGTAGGTAGAAAGAAGCGGAAAGGCGGAGGAGGTGGTGGTGGTGATCACGGTGATCACGACGGTGGTAAAAAGAAGATGATGATGATGGCGATGATGTGTATGAAAATGAAACTAATGATAGTAAGTCTTTGAGTACATTAGAAAACCTGGTAGAAGTCAAAGAATTTACTATGAACCTAACATTACACGTACAAACTTTGTACACTGATTAATTTTGAATAGCATATTTTAACCGTCCGGTCAATGACCAAGTACCCGGGTATCCATTTCAGCTTCGCAGATAGAATTTATTAACTTTTTCTTAAAAAAAATGTATAACCGTCTGGATCCCCGAAAATTAAGTAGTTTGAAACCCAATTTTTGTCAATTTTTTTTATAATAAGTTATCCTATAATAGTTATTAACTATCAAACTTTATACCTCCTTCGTTAATAACCAGGCACCCGGGTACCCACTGAAGTTATTATGCATGAATGTCGGGCTTATACACACTAAAGAGACTAATTATTAAAGTATTGAGGTAATTCGACTTTTAAATAAATAATAAACAATATAGTTTATAATTTATTTTATTTGAACAATTTTTATTATGAACCATAGCAAAGATAATAAGTAAGAAAACATAATTCCGTTTATATTTACATGATTAAGATTTTTTTTTGATTATTTATTTATTTACTTTTTTATAATAATACAATGCTACACGAAAATAAAAGTAAATTTTATTTTTAACGAATGGAGCACACAGTTCTCTGCCCAATTGCCGATAAAATAATCGCCGCTCTTACGATTTTTTAGCAAGCATTTTATTATTCTCATAATACAGAATATATGCTGCAAGGCAGGCGACATCGAGAATATTATAAAAAATGCTAAAGGCCATCTTTGAGTAGATCTTTTTGTAGTACCTATATCTACCAAGCATTTTATCCATAGTGTCCACTCTAGCTTTTGACCAGTTATAAAATTGAATGATTTCGGTTTTTTTCTTTGCACTATCACTATTTTTTGCTTCCTGATGCATTGATGATAGCATAATTACTACCTTTTTTTTGGCAAATAACTGCACATGGTTATTTTTTCATGAAAACCAAACACAGTAGATAAAATTCCTCTCGCGTTTTCGATGCTACCCGATTAGGCCTCCCACGGCAACGGCTCAAGCCTAGGTTCGATCCCTCGGTAGGGAGCCCTTGAGTGCGTTGCTTGCGCGATACGGTGACACACAAATATACATCACTGCTACAACACTACATGATCACCCCCACCCCCACTTGAGATGGTTGCCAAAACAAAATCGGCTGAGTGCCTTAAGCGCTCGCCTTAGTAGTCCGGTGAAGCTGTTAAGACCTTGCTGGGTCAATAGCGTAGTCATTTCGAAAAATAAAAAAAAATAGTTTTCGATACTTCCATTGCTGGTGGAATATATGCCTTATTTTTCTTCAAATTGCCAACAATCGTCAAGTTCCACGGTAGTAAAGATTTTGCCAATGGAAGAGTAGTAAAATAATTATCCATAGTAATGTTTCTACCCGATCCTTTTTACGGCGCTACCAAGTCTTTGACAACTTTACCACCACCAACGTTCTTTTCACGACCCTCACTCGATTTCCCAGTGTAAAGCTGTCCAGTAAGTGGATACGAATTTTCAGCATCACATATCCACCATACATTGATTCCATACTTTGCTGGCTTCGATCGTATATACTGGGTTAATCTGGTTCGACCACGGTATGGATAAAATTGCTCGTCGATTGTCAGGCATTCTATTGGCTTATAGTGTTAGCTCAAGTATCTGAATGTTCGATAACCTTCTATGGAGACTATAAACTGTGTATACACATCATAGTTATTTCACATGCCACGTAGCTAGCTGACTAATAACTTTTCTACCTAACACATTATATGCGGGTACCCGGGTACCCGGTTATTGAACGAATGGTGAAAGTTTGGTCATTGACCGGAGGGTTAACGTATCTCTCTCGTTGTATATATTACGAGTATATTAATAATATAGTATAGAAAATGGAGACTAGTCTCCATGGTTTGCAGAGTCCATGCATTGGCCCGTATACAACAGTAGGGTAGTGGCCACGTAGATCACCACCTATATCGCATAAAGAGTAGATAAAGGCTAGCGAAACTATATAGAAACACATTATTCTTTCACAGCCTAAAAGCTATATACCATATTTGTAGGTGATAGAGCCACGTTGAAGCTATTACTAGTTTCAGTATAAATGGGTCGGCTATCCTGGGGTAGTACCACCTTCTCATAGAAAATCGATGTCAAGTAACATTGCTTACATTGTTGCATTTCGTTCGGTCAGTGAGAACGCCGGAAGCCCACATCCCCTCTCCTCGCAGTCTAAACAGTCACATACATCACATACCGGTATATATTTACAGCTATCTCAGTCAAATAGTTTTATTTTAAAGAGTTTGACTTATTAATCAGTTCATTAGATAAGAATAAAGTCATGTCATAACGTCATCATCGTTCCAAAATTTCTGCAATCTTCCGGTAATGTCAGAGTGATGTCACTGCCACTTATGGTAAAGGAATTCAATAAGATTTGATTACAATGTTTGTACAAATAAATCGATTCCAAAAAAATCTGCTTTTAATAATGCACTAGAAAGTTTTTGAGTCTTGAATCGCCATAAACCTCGAGATACAGGATACCTCAATCACAATTCCTGACCAGGTTAAGCCCCCCTCGGCAGCGGCTCAAGCCTGAATCTGTTCCCTCGGCGTGGAGCCCTTGAGTACGCTGCTCGCGCGATACAGTGACACAAAATCTTACATCACTGCAACAACGTTACACATATCACCCCCACAGACGTGCACGCATACATGCTAACACATGAAAGTGGAAGGGTTTTGTTTGTTTCCCTTATCGAATACGATATATATATAAGAGTTGTTGAGGTATGTATGCTTGGTACACATATATGTTTCAATAACTCATATATATATGAATAGTTAGCTTAGCTTAGGTTAGCTCAGACAGGCCGCGAATTGCATACAACAGGCAACAGCCCAAGCCGAGGTGTGCCGTGCACCCTTGAGTTGGCTGCCAAAATAAAATCGGCTGAGTGCCTTAAGCGCTCGCCTAAGTAGTCCGGTGAAGCTGTTAAG
Organism: Antheraea mylitta; assembly: GCA_014332785.1. Classification (NCBI taxonomy): domain Eukaryota; kingdom Metazoa; phylum Arthropoda; class Insecta; order Lepidoptera; family Saturniidae; genus Antheraea; species Antheraea mylitta. The sequence goes on along the minus strand of JACEII010000143.1, from coordinate 949,531 downwards.
ACTTTGCTAGGTCAATAGCGTAGTCAGATCGAAAAAAAATAATCAAACACAATTCCTATGCATTTTAGAGGAGATTCCTCTGAATTTTCGAATTCCAAGGTCCACTACTAATGACATTAAAATCAGTAGTACTTGAAAATAACCCCTTGTCAATAATGAAAGAATCTTCTAAATCTGCTTATAAAAGACGAAATTCTGTAATAAGAAACAAAAACATGTAACCGAACTGAGATTCTCTCGGAATGGTACACCAAGAGAATTATAATCCACTGGCTTCTGCCCTGAATTCGTCCGCGTGGAATAATTACTTCAGGCTAACTTTAAGACGCAACGGAAGCTCTCAAAAGGAAAAAATAACGATTTGAAACATTCTTCGTGGGTGTTCCACTCCTATAGGTCTTAGCGTAATGATAGCCTATAGCCTTCCCCAATAAATGAGCTATCTAACACTTAAAGAATTTTTGAAATCGGACCAATATTTCCTGAGATTAGTGCGTTCAACTAAACAAAAAACCCTCCAGCTTTATAATATCAGTATAGATTACCAGACGTCACTATATTGTCAGCATCTAAGCCTCTCAGCAAAATCAGTGGCGACGAAGAGAGTCAGAGTGACTGAGTTAAAACGATATGCAAGATGGTAACGGTTCAGTAGGTATAGACACTCAAACACCATGTGCGGTTACTGAATATATCTATACAAATATTATAAAGAGGTAAAGTTTATGAGTTTGTGACGTGATTTTGTGACGTCGTGAGTTTGTTACGTTGTAGGGGGTAATCTCAGTAACTACTAGTCCGATTTGAAAAAATATTTCGGTGTTATATAGCTCATATATCGAGGATGGTTAGAGGCTATACATCATCACGCTAAGAACAATAGGAGCGGAGCACCAATGAAGAATCTTTCAAAATCGGGTATTTTTCCACTTGAGAGCTTCCGCTGTGTTAGCATTAGCCCAAAGTAGTTCTATTCCACGCGAACGAAATCGCGTGCAGAGGCTACTACCCTATATGCTGATTTTGGAGTACAATCTAAATGGACATATTGTTATGACGAATAAGACACCTGGCGAGATGAAATACTATCACTGAAGTATATTCACATACGAGTGAACTCACTCTTTATTTTATTTTTTAACAATAAAATTATATACCTCTAGATGGTTCCAGCAATGATGGGTATGATGGGAATGATGTCGTTTAAAGGAATGATGTTCAGCATGATGTCATTTATGGTATCTAAGGTAATGTAATAAGTAAATAGTATTAATGCATAATTGTAACCAAAATTTGCAATTAATGGAATATTTTGTTCAAGATGATGTTACTTATGAAAATATTAGAGAAAAAGGGCGGCGGTGCAGGGTTTGGTGGCGGCGCTGGAGGTGCTGGTGATGGGGTAATTATAAATATTTCTTCATACAATTTCGATTTCTTTTTATAACATGTTATTTTTTTTTATCGAAGCACGACATAGTGACTGCACTATGCCTGATGTTAAGCATAGTACAATCCAGAAACATCGGCAACCACCGAGAGACAGATTATCCATCGTCGGTCGCCGCTGTCATGCCGGCCATAATGACGAAAGTCACCCGGTACTGGATATGCACAGGCTGATCCCGAAACGCGACGCGCAGAAGCGAGTCACTATGACGGGCTTTTTCGCCATATACATGGTGGTTGCGACCCAGTCGGGCTGTAAAATCCTACCACCCCGTTATCGCCATTGCCTTGTTCGTTATTCAGCAGGGTGCACCACGTGCAGGTGAGGTTGGCTTGGGTGTCTCAAGTCTTAAGATGTTACTCGACACCCTTACACCCCAAAGTTTACTAGTTGCCACCTGTGAGTGTGTCTCTCTTTATAAATGACTAGCCTCTGCCGGCGACTTCGTTCGCGTGATACTTTAGGCTAACGCTAACACGCAGCGGAAGCTCTCAAGGGGATAAAAATTCGATTTTGAAAAATTCTTTATTGGTGCTTCGCTCCTATTGGTTTTAGCGTGATGATATAGTCTTCCTATAACCTTCTATTACATTATAGCGTATAACCTTTCTTGATAAATGAGCTACATAACACTCAAATAATTTTTCGAATCTGACTAATAGTTACTGAGATTCCCCTACACAACGTCACAAACTCACAAACTTTACCTCTTTATAACATTATAATAATCTAATATATCTAATCTAATATATCTAATCTATCTATCTATCTAATACCTTTAAACGAGCAATGCTTGTATATTTTTATATTTCCATATATTAAGTATCTCGGAAACGGTGTCACCTATTTTCGTGAAACTTAGTATGTAGGTAATTTCGGGGACGATAAATCGATCTAGCTAGATTTTATTCATAGAAAACTTTTTTCAACAGAGATTTCAGGCAATGAAAAAATATAGCTAGAATATGAAGGTAAACTTCGTTGTCAAAACAAAAATAGCTCAGATGGAAATCGGTTGCTTCGAAAATCCGTGTAACCACAGTTCGAATCCGAGTAGGAGCAGACGAGATATACTTTTTTAATATTCTTTTTTTGCAAAAAAAAATTAAATTTTATAAGGCAAACCTGACGGCTTATTTTAATTTAAAAATGTTTTTTAAAGAACCGAACTAGGCTCGGTCGCCCAGATACTTTAGTATAATATGTATATAGTATAGAAGCATAGATGAGGTTATAATTTTTATTTGTGTGAGTCACGATTTATATAGCGCACGTCAATATGGGTCAAGTATGACAGTATTTTTCCAACTTTCATAACAAATATTATTATATTTAGTCATTAAACAAAACCTTTATAAAAGTTAATAGAAATGTGTTAATTTAATATACTATAAGCTGTGTTAACGTAAAGTTTCATTAAAATTCGTTCAGCAGTTATTGCGTAAAAGAGAAACAGAAATTAATTCATACTTACAAACTTTCTCCGTTTATAAAATCAATAGATTAGATTAATTAGGTGATGCACGCGACTTTGTTCTCTTGAAAATAGTTTCTCTGTTTCATATATTCTTGTTTTATTTGAGCTAACTATATAATGTATTTTGTATATATGTGATATGTTATATGTTTAGAATATTATTTGATGAATTTATAAGTTCCAAACAATTTGGTAGAACCAAGTTTTACATAATTTCTATTTATGTAAATCATTTTTTGATGTGAAACATTTATAGGGGCGAGTTAACCTGATTGTTCCTGTGGCGAGTGTGTGAGACGTGGCGACGCGATGCCATGCGCAAGCGACTGTGCGCGATCTTTCTAGTCGCACTGAACTCGAATACCTATAGTGTAATTTGAGAATTTGAGATTCGCTTGATTCGAACAGTTTCGATATTTCACGTCTACTAGGCGTCCCGTGACGGCTCAATTTTTTTTGTCAAGGGCAGCCAATCTTCTAAAGTATTAATGCCATTCGTGCTCCGTGGTATTATTTTCTATCCACTTCGCTTATGTACAATAACTAAACTATATTACGTAAAATACTACCAATATTACCAAATAACACAAGATTACGAATAAAATATAGAAGTCACAATCAAGATCCTGCCAAAAACTCAATTCGAAATTTATAGAAAAAAGAGTACTAGTATTTTTATAGCAAAATGTTGTGTTAACTATTTAGTAAATACTTAATTTTTAACACTGAATCTTTGAAAATTAAATTTATTTAATAAAGCGACATCTACTGATTTTCTTCTGAGCTACATTGAGTACTGTCAAGGAGATTGTTAATGACATTGCCCAATAAATTTTCAAATGAGTTTTTGGCGGGATCTTTGTCATGTAGTGGATTTTATATTTTATTCATAATCTTGTGTTATTGGACTCTATATTTTGTAAATTTGGTGGTGTTTTACGTAATATAGTTAGTTTATTGTGCATAAGTGAAGTGAATGGAAAATAATACCACAGAGCATGAAATTCTGAGTTGCCACAAAAACTCCCAGGAAGGTTCTAACAAGGGATCCACCATCTTGTTAGAATATTGACTCACACGACGCTTAATATTGAAGTGATCGCACAACGCTTGTAGTATTATTGATTACTCGACAATGGCAGTAATAATCTGAAAGATTGATTGCCAAAAATGAAGTGAAAAAAAAAAACTAAAAAAAAAATAATCAAATAACAATGAGAGTTTTTGGCGGGATCTAGAAATATCATGTAGTAGGTTTTTATTTTATTCACAATTTTGTATTATTTTACTGTATATTTTTGTAATACTAGCGGTGTTTTACTTTATATACTTTGGTTATTATCTAGAAGTGACGTGGATAGGAAATAATATTACGGTACATGAATTCTGACTTCTTAACACAAAGACTGCCTTGAAAGTTCTAACGAGATCTATCTTGTTAGAGCATTGTAATTATCACAAGAAACTTAGAATATTGTTTGATATTAGATAATATATTTTATTATTGTAGGTTTGGGCGACCGGTGGCGGAGGTGGCGGCGCCTGGATGCCAGCAGGTATAATACCAATATAACACTGAATCCATTGATCCTATTCACAAATATAATATTGAATTCGAAATCCAGGTGGACAGGACTTCGGAGGGGGCGGTTACGATGCAAATGCACAGTGGCAAAGTCGATCCATTTACGAAATGGATGCCAAAAACAAACCGATTATTTCCTACGTTACACCTATTGGGAGATACGACGACAATAAAAATGATGTATCTACTATCAGAACTCTAAATGATGATAATAGGAATAAAATAAATGATACACTGAGATCAAGAAGGAAGAGGGATATTATTGATATTCTACACAAAACGTATACATATTGGATCAATAAATTATTCGGAATATCCAATATTAAAAGAAATAATATCAACACAATACCAAAATATAAAACTGTTAACGGAGTGAAATATGTCTTTCATCCTTTTCGCACACTACAGAAGGTAAAAATGATTAAAGAGGCACAAGGAAGCAAGATTAAAACGGTAGATGAAGGATTCAAACCAATTATAACCGCAGACGATTTTAATAAAGGTGAAATATACGAGGGTGTTGTCGAAAGTAGAATGAATAGGAAGAAGTTTCACAAAATGAAAGAAGCTGTTAATGACACAGTCGACGATAATCCGTGGGAATGACTATATTATTTAATGAAATTGTACGTTTTGGACAGTTTAGTGGAACCGGACTTTAAATCAATTCTGTTTATGTAAAGCGATTATGTAAACTTCTTTGAACACTTGTAAAGTAGGCTTGTAACTATGGGGTTATTCAAATATTACGTAAGCACTGATGGGGGGAGGGTGAGGTCCTTAAGTTGCTTATTTTTGATGACATAGGGATTGGAGGAGTGTAGAAGGTGATTACTTCAGCAATATTTGTTTACTTAAGTACAGAGATTCGTATATACTTATATAAACGTTTACGTAATTATGCGGGAGGGTTAAGAACATTGCTTACTTTTGCTGACCAAGGGGAGGGTGTGGTCAGAAATTACAAAATTTCTGCTTACGTAATACTGGAATGGTCCCCAATTAAGAATTACTATTATATATGTATTATTTAAAACAATGTTAATTTTAATATGTTCGCTACAAAAATAAGTACTTAGTTTTAATAGATTTTAGTAACTATTTAATTTTTTATACTGAATCTTAGTCATAAATTTATTTAATATAGTGACATCTACCAATTTGCAACTGAACTAACTGAAGTACACTCTATAATAATAATGGAATTACACATTCAAATTTCAAGCAGCTAGTCCCTCTTGGCAGCAGCTCAATCCTAAGTCCTTTCCCTCGGCGTGGAGCCTTTCAGTACACAACACACAGTGACACAAAATCTTACAACACTGTAACAACATTACACATATCACCTCCAAACACGAGCACGCACGCACACATGCTTACACATGAAAGTGGAAGGGTTTTATGTTTTGCCTTATCCGACTGAAATAGTTTAGAAAAATTATCCGACACAAAATACATATAAGAGTTGTCGAGGTATGTATGCTTGGTACACATATATGTTTCAATAACTCATATAAGTATGAATATGTAGCTTAGTTTAGGTTACCTCAGATATATCGCGAATTGCATATATCAGGCAACAGCCCAAGCTGAGACGTGCCGTGCACCTTTGAACTAGTTGCTCAGATAAAATCGGTGGAGTGCCTTAAGCGCTCGCCTTAGTAGCCCGGTGAAGCTTGCTAGGTCAATACCATAGTCAGACCGAAAAAAAAAATCAGGTAGCAAGTAAAATAAATTGAGCAAATTTCAATTTCAAATAATGTTAATTGTATTATTGTTTGAGTTTGTGTATTGTCTTTGTCTATTGGTTTCTTACTGGCATGTAGTTACGTTTAATGTCTGGCCATTTGATGTACTTACCCTTTTTTTAATTCCTATATTACTAAGAAGTCTCTGTTAATTTATTTTATGTGGGTCCGTCTTGTAAGTCTTTGTATTAAATTATTCGTTGAATATTTATCTTTTAAACTTAACACATGAAGTTCTCTGTAATAGCATAATCAGTGGCGTAACTATACCATCTGGGGCCCGTGGCAAATTCTTTTGATGGGGCCCTATCAGTAAAAATCGCCGTTGTATTTAGTTTGATTTTAATAAACTTTGAGATATTCAATGAATTCCATTACACGTTGTATATGTCCCACTAATGGCCATAGGCCTCCTCTCTTAGGCGAGAGGGAATGGAGACTTCACATTCATTCATATAACATAATATCTCAATGCATTCATCATATATTTGCTAGCTTTTCGGTGAAGAAACATCGTGAGAAAACCTGAATATATTTACAATTAAATAAAAATAACAATTTAATTTCTATAAGACATTTATCAAGAAAAATCTTTTTTTCGAGCTTTCTGTTCCGCGAAAGTATCTATAAGATCATCAAAGTTTAAAAATCGGGCCATAGAATTTTCAATAGATAGAATAGCCAAGTTACATAACCTGTCTTGTCTCATAGAGTTTCTTAAATAGGTTTGTATCAATTTTAGTTCTGAAAATGATCGTTCAGCACTAGCTGTAGTCACAGGAATTGTAAGAATTAACATTAATGCAGTGCGTACTTCAAGAAAGCTGCAGGACATAAATTGATTTTTTATTATTAATAAATCAGCAAGGTCTATAATACGAATAAGGTATATAATAAAGATTTTTCTCTTTCGTCTCTGAAAGTGGATCGGCAAATGAGAATTTCCCTGGCAAATGATTCAGATATATCTTTTTTAAACATCTCAACAAATTCTAGAGCTTTTTTAAATAGATCAGTGTCATTTAAAACTTTTAAATTGGAAGGCTGCAAAACACTGGAATTTGAAACAATTTCATTCATTGAAAGGAAATGCGATTTCAGTTGGTTTATAATTATGTACAATACTCGATAAAATATGTTCACTTTGAACAAACTTTCCGGATCTTGGAGACGCTCATCTTCGCAAAGCTCATCAAAATGGCGTTTTACCTTCCTCTGACTAGTTTTAGAAAATTCACGGGTGATGGACCATTTTTCTGCTACACTATTTGCTTACATTTTTAAATTTTCAAATTCATGTCCTTACCTTAAAGATACCTTTCCAATTCTTATAGACAAATTTTCAAACATTTTAAGGCATTTGAAAGATCGGTGGCTTTATTAGACTGAAGTACTTTAGAGGCTGCATCGATAGTAAGTAGGATCTTGCAATGGAAAAACTATAACATAATAAAATTGTAGTTCGATCTTCTTTTTGAGTGAAACAGCTTCATTTCTTTCATCTGATTTGCAATTTAGCAGAATTGTTTTCGTTAGCGCTTTTTGGACTTCAACAATTCGAACGTTTAAAGCAAAAACGGCATCATAACGTCCTGCCCATCTAGTAGGGTTTAATGTTTTTAATGTTATTGAAGTTGAAGACTCACTTTTTGTATTAGATATAAAACATGATAAAATATTCCATCTTTTGATACTATGCCCGAAAAAATTATAAATTTGTTGAACTGTTTAAAAAAATGTTGCATATCAATAACCTCTCTCACTGCATCATTGAATTTTAAATCTAGTAAGATTTAAATTATGAGCAGCATAGTGAACATATACGGCATTTGGCTCGACATCTTTTATGAGTTTTTGAACTCCATCATAAATCCCTTTCATTGTGTTAGCACCATTATATTCTTGTCCTCGATACTTATTTAGAGGAATATTTTTGTCATTTATGGATTTAATAATTTGGTTAGACATTGCTAAGGCAGTATGATTCTTAACTTCATGAAATCCTAAAAATGTTTGTTTTTGGGATTGCCTTTGGGATCCCATTACCGTCTTTCTCGATCATACAATAACGGTAAAGTTCACACATTTGATCAATTTTTGAAATATCTTGAGTTGTATCAAATATGATAGAGTAGAATGGTGTGGCATTTATTTCATTGATGAGTGCATTTTCTACTTTTAGAACCAAGACAGAAATTAGCTCATTTTGTATTTTTGGACTTAAGTATTTTATCTGGCCCTTTGGTTTACTTAACAATTCTTGTAAAATTGGGTCGTATTTTTCCAATAAGTCAACAATACTCAAAAAGATTCCTTTGGTGCTTGGATCACTGCTATTTGTGTTTTCTCTGTGGCCACGAAGGACTAAATTACACGTTGAAAGTGTTAGAGTAACATCAAGGAGCCTAGAAAGTACTCTTATATATAGACATTTTAAAATCTAACCTTCACAATCAAATTTACTTTGCCACCATTTTCATACTCAATAAAAGAACAAATACGAAAAATCAAAGATACAAATCACCGATTGTCAAAATAATCACACAAAGAATACGCAGTCAGTAGAGCCCTCATACAAAAATATCAAATCCGGAATTTCTCTAACATAATGTTGCTAGCTCGCCCCAGCAGCAGCGCCACGAAAAAAGTGAAAACAAAATGGGGAATTCCGCGATTGTCAATGTTCACCCGCGCTGCCAACGTACGCAAAATATGTACAAAGCGATGGATGCGTTCTAAAATGAATAGAGATGTGCAATTACCGGTATTTTGATTGACGGCTTTTTGACGGTCATAAGTACGTAAAATTACTCGTCACGGGTAACATATACATTTCTGAAAATGAATCAACATCTTTTTGTTTACGTTGGTTGAAATGCTTTACGTTTAACTTGCAATTGTATTATAGTCTTTAGTTGCCACACTTTGGATTTTAAGCAGAACTTATAAATATATACTTTTCAAATAAAATAAAATACTCAGGTATAATGTCAAAAAATATTTTTGAACTCGCGGCCTCATGGACCGGGGCCCTCTTGGGTCGGGGGCCCGTGGCATTTTACCAGCCCTGCCACCCTATAGTTACGCCACTGAGCATAATATAGTTTACTAATTTTCGATCGTGTAATTATTTGTCTTTCTGAGCGCCTGTTACTTATCTGCAGCAAAGATGTAAAACTACATAATTGCATAAACAATATTGTAGTAATATTTTCAGCTATGGAATATTCATGTAAGAACATTTTCATACATATTTTTGGAAAAAATAATTATAAAAATTTATGTTGAATGAAATTGTATGAAATTTAAATGACGCTGTTGAAACTACAGACTGACATTTAAAGGAACGCGCTAATTATCTATTTTTATACACCTAAACAGTAGTGTTATTTATCGCAATTAATAGAAATTTTATTTTCATATGGTAAGGCATATTTTTGAACTAAACTCGTAGAAAATATCTGTTTCACTTTGCCTCAATATTCTACAATTTTAGTATATTAAACAGCATATTTAAATATATAATTGAAATAAGCGCCATCTAGTGAAATTATTACAATTTAAGTTGAAAATAATTTTAAAATATTTTCTGTTTCTATGTAAGGAGATTAGAAGTTTCGATGTAATTACTAGATGGCAGTATTATACAATTAATTTATTCAGTTTAATAATTACCTTTATTACAAGATATTAAACGTTGAAATTATTGTTTAAAACATAGTAAATAGATGTTTATTAAATATTTTAATAAATAACTAAATAAAATAAAAAATGCCATTTGGTTTCATTTTTCGTAAGAGCTTTAATTCAGTGTAATTAAATTATAGAATTGTGACAATATGTTACATTTATTTATATCTGAAAACAGAATTATTACATGCATAAATATTACACTGAATAAGTAACATATTTTCAATTTGGCAACTATTGATGTTAATCCGATATGGTCTAGTGGCTAGGATACCTGGCTCTCACCCAGGAGGCTCGGGTTCGATTCCCGGTATCGGAAAGTCTTTTGCTTCGTTTTGGGTACGATAAAATTTTTCATTTTTACAATCATACTAGCTAACCCTTACAAGTTCGTCCGCACCAAATAGATTATTACTTGTTTCAATTGTATTTTTCTACGCGAAAAATCTTAACAAACCTAAATCCCGTTTGCAACAATATCTATCATTTTACATCGTACATCCGAAATATACAGCGACTCACTCAAACATATACCCACTTGGTAAGCCTAAAACCCGTTCACAGCATCACCTACAGGGTCCAATTAAAATAAAAACTAACCTATATGTTTTGCCGATTAATGTCTTCCCAGTATTGGCGATAAATGATTTTTTGCCGATTTCAGTTATATTCCTTGTGATTAAGCCTAAAACCCGTTGACAGCGTCACCTACAGGGTCCAATTAAAATAAAAACTAACATATATGTACGTATTGCCGATTACTGTCTTCCCGGTATTAGCGATGAATGATTTTTTGCCGATTTCAGTCATATTCCTTGTGATTAAGCCTAAAACCCCTTCACAGCGTCACATACAGGGTCCAATTAAAATAAAACCAAACATATATGTATGTATTGCCGATTAATATCTTCCCGGTATTAGCGATGAATAATTTTTTGCTGATTTCAGTTATATTCCTTGTGATTAAGCCTAAAACCCGTTCACAGCGTCACCTACAGGGTTCAATTAAAATAAAAACTAGCATATATGTATGTATTGCCGATTAATGTCTTCCAGGTATTAGCGATATATGATTTTTTGCCGATTTCAGTTATAATCCCTGTGATTAACTATTGAAAGTATATATTTACCAAAATAAACATAACTATAACACTAAAGTATAATATACCTTTCTTACATTGAAAAAATATTTAAAATTCAGATCGGTGGTACCAGGGATTCGCTGAATACAAAACGATAAAAATATAAAATATAGCTTAAATGTTTAGCTAATCTGCCTGTTATATATAGTACAAAGAAAAATTAGCAAAATTCGTCAAGAATTTCATTAAACAGAAATTTTTGTCTTTCGTCCGTTGTCCTAGAGAACCCCTTGCGTTTTATGGAACAAAAACTATCCCAGATGTAACCTTGTAATATTAGTTATCACTGTGTCAAGTTTTGTCAAAATTGGTTCAGTACTTTCAGAGTGATACGTGTTCACAGGGACAGACAGACAGACAGACAAAAATTGTAAAAAGATTATTTTTGGCTTCTATATTAATAACAAAGTCCACCTCGATTATAATTATCAAAAAATATTTAATTTACAGTTTTGACCTAGTTACAGTTTTATTATAGCAGAACATAAACATGAATCGTTGAATGGGTTGCTAAGCGTAAATCTCGAGAACAGCTGGAACTGATTTCGCTAATTCTTGTTTGTTGTGTTTGATATTGGAGAAGGTTCTTATGCAAAAAAAAAAAACATATTTTAATATACTTTAGGCGGAACGGAGTTCGCGGGCTTCTCTAGTAAATAATAGAATAGGAAATATTCTTCACAATCGTTGTGTTTTAAAAATGAACGACTTATATTGAACACTTCAGAGTTGGCAGTATGGATTAATTCCTTCGCCTGTCCTATTGGATGAATATTATTACTACGAAACTTTTTGAATAGCAAAACAAAATAAATTTTGAAAATGTTTGCGATAGAAACGTACCAAGTATAATCAGAAATTGGAAACAAAATTAACGTAGAATACATTTTTTGAATAGGAACACAAAAAAACTCTGAAAATATTTGAGATAGAAAGTTATCACGTTACCATGGCAACGTATATAATACTAACGCTCACACGCAGCGGAAGCTCTTAAAATGAAAAAATAGCCCGATTTTGAAAAATTCTTCATTGGTGCTCCGCTCTTATTGGTTTTGACGTGATGATATGTAGCGTAAAGCCTTCCTCGATAAATGAGCTATCTAACACCGAAAGAATTTTTCAAGTTGGACCTGCCGGTCCAACTTCCGTTCTTGAGATTAGCGCGTTCAACCATGGAACCAAACAAACATACTCTTCAGCTTTATATATTAATATAGATATGGATTTTTAACCACATTAAATTTACAATATTCCTGATAGATATTATTATTCATTTCGCATGCGAATGTAAAACCTCAGTTGGAAGAAATATGTTTACTAATGATAATTTGATGAAATTACCACCTGTGTGATCATTATGTACACCATATTTGGTTGTCATAGCAAATCAACTCATTAAATGACGTTACGGAAAATAAACACGGATATAATTTGCAGAATAAAAACTATAATTTGTATGCGATAGATGATTTAGATTCACTGTCGTATTCAACACTAGTGATGCTTTCCAGTGAAACAGGTAGTTTGCCTCAGTATATTAACCTTTAGTTAACCATAGATTTACATTTGCACTAGAATTTCCCGCGAATTCCTACGCATATTATATACAGTATTTTTATCGGTTCTTTATTTTATGGAATAAACATACTGTTATTGACTGAGAGAAGTAGACGTATTTCTACAAAATAACTCCTTTTTCAGCACTTTAGGTGTTGAATTTCCATAAAACCTTCCTTAGTATTTCAGGCTATACGTTGATATATCAATAATTAGTCAGCCAGTAATTTAATTATTATATTTTACAATATTTTGAGTAGAACAAAATAGACCAAGACGTAATTATCGAAGCATTAGCACAAAGCAATTAGCAAAAAAAAAGAAATAAATAGAATAGAAAGACCGAAATTGCAAAAAAAAAATTGAAAGAAATAACTATAAATAAATAAACAAAGTCTCGAATAATGTCCGGGGGAAAATGGGACTTAAAAAAAGACGTAATTATCTCATTTTTTTATTTATTTTATTTCATTAAAGTTTGTTCACAAGCTTACTTCCATGGTTTGAAGTTGATATCTGTATGTTCATATATGAATTGGCGAGGCCCTGAAATACAACGCGATGAGACCATAATAAACTTGCAGCTTACTTTCAAGTGTCCACCCGGGTAACCCATAAACTAAGAATCTTTTGAGAAACAGCCACTTCAATAATATAATGTGTTGTTGTGGAATAATATTTGTATTCACAATCAATACAAATCTTAATCGAGATGAAAAACAACATTTTAAACTATTACTTCACAAATTTATTTTCTTATATTTATTAATAAACCGTTGACGACACAGACATATTTTTATCAAATAGTGCCATGCTGTCTTATTACTGTATAAACTCTATAGATTATACTACCATAGTTCATATATAAAGACAACACGTAGTAAATTTAAATAAAGTATTATGAACGTTGTTTACATATTTATATATTTATTTCAAAAAATATATATACATACTTAAAAATAAATACAAGTAAAATGTTAGTATCCCCAAAATAATTTCAGTATGTAGATATATTTATTATTATATGGCTAACTAAAACTTTTAAATATGACATAAAATATCAATTATCTAATCAATGAGTAAATTACATGTTAAGAAAAAAAAGTAACATTTCAAATTAAAACAACTATTATTAATGACATTCTACCACATAAAATAAAAACTATATAATAATTCTGCTTCTCTTTTACCATAAACAAATGATACATCTATTATGTGTATGTGTGTGTGTCTGCGAATGTGTATATATGAAAATAAATATGCGTATGCCTTAATTCCTGTCTTTGAGTTATGGTTAGTAATATTTTTGTGTTCTTCTCCTTAACAGATCTATAACAAACCAATTTTTTTTACAGAACCCCGTCAGCCATCCAAGATTCACTTCATAACGTTTGTTTTCTTTTGTTAGTTGGTTTTCATAACTACATTAATTTAGATAAACTGTATAAGTTTTGAAATAAATTAATTTGAGCGTATTTTTAAGGGTATCATAAAACCTATAGTTAAATGACCGTTTAGAATGTATAATGTTACTAGCCGCCACCGGAGTCGGTCAAAGACCTAGATCTTCACCTTGCTCTTGAACGTAGTTTGACATAAACTAGTGATAGTACCGTATCGATATCGATACTCATTTAATATAAATATTTTATTAAAAATTTTTGACCTTCCCTCTGATGATACTCGAAACTCGATCGTAAAGAAATTATGGTTCTAGGGTCAACTATCATGAATGTATTTTCAGAGAAAGAGCTAGATAATCAGTGTTTTTTCATCTACTACTTATAATTTTTTATCGATACTTGAAGAGGTTTTTTTGATATAAAACATCTATTCTTTGCAATTTATTTGCCATCTATTATTTGCCATTTGCCATGATCTTTAATTATATAAATATAAAAGACATCTATGTGTAAATGAAAATTTAAATTAATTATAAATTTGAAACAAAAACAGGTGATAAGACTCTCAAATTCTAAGTAAACATAACCTTACGAAAAGAAAGATATTTATCGCAACTCATGACACAATTTTCAATTAATTTTATACGACACCATGAGTGGGTGGATATATCTGGGTGATATTGAATTAAATTTAGTCTGTTCATTATGAGAAATAGTGATATGCCTAGTATCATCTTTTGGAAAAGAAATGAATACACAGTAGAATCAAGTGATGAATCCAAAACAAAGATGTTTTTAATACTACCATTAACTTTTGAAAATAAATTCATTTTTGTTGCTACATCAGGTTGAACTGCAACATTGTAACCAGAAGTCTAAGTCACGGATCACTTTTATGAACAGAATTCTTATTTTGATTATACAAAGTATTATTTACCTTATTCTTTTATTAAAGCATCATTTGAAGTCTGTTCACCGTAAAAAATAATTTACATTATAACATTCGACTTTGACTTTGGTAATAATGCTTTACTCTTATGACAACATGAAACAAAGTAATATGAAGTGAAAGCGATCCTGTCACCTAAAAATTTTGACATTCAATAATACCAAAGAGAATAATAATAATTTCAGTAGTTCCATAAATTTACTAAAGATAAATTATTTATTAATGTTTATTATGATTTTACATATTATAAAATTAAACTACAATTTGACCAACTGATTTCTAAGTGCATGTAAGACATGCAACGTCATTCATGTTTAAATATTAAAATCGTAGGTAATTGGAATCTAAGAGTTAGATGAAAGATGTCAAAACGTCTTTATCATTTACATGTGTGTATATATTGTGCAAAATTCAAGCAGTATTGTGAGTAATGTATATTTTAATTAATTTAATATGTTTGTAATGTATTGTATATAAAAAAAATAGCTTTCTGCACTTCTCCTCCATGTAAACTTTAACTATGCCAAATTTCACGTTCATCCGTTCGCGCAATTCGCTTAAAAAGCGATACAAAGTTTTGGCTTCACGTATTAATGAGATTATATATTTAAAATTATTATATTATTGTAAAATTAACCTGTAATTTGACCAGTTAAATTCAAATAGCGTATAAGGTACGGAACGTAAGTCTTGTTATAAATATTGTAATAACAGTTATATGTTATATTATTGTTGAATGTAGCATGAAAAAGGGTAATCAAAAAAATCATACAGTCGAGCATGACAATCTCCTTCGCAACCTTTTTTGAAGTCCGCTATTGACGGCCGTCAAAATGTCTTTTTTATTTACATGTGTATATGTTGTGTACAATTTAAGCAGTAGTGTGAGTAATGCATATCTTAATTAATTTAAAGTACTTCTAATGCATTTTATTTATGATAGATACCTTTTTGCAATTCTCCTCCATATAAACTTTAACCGTGCTAAATTTCACGCTCAACCGTTTGTAGAATTCGCTTAAAAAGGGTACAAAGTCTTGGCTTCACGTATTAATATATAAATATTGAAATTATTTCCACTTGAATATTATATTATATAGTAAAATAATCGCACTATTGTTGTATCCCTCTGTCTCCCTAAGCTAAAGGATATCCATTAAATACTTATACAGATGTCTAGATTTAGATCATACAAATTTACAATTTATTAATAGCAGCTTCGACTGTAAACCAATATAGGAATATATCTGGAGTGCAGATGCGGTATCAATCACGTCAACAAAAAAGCCATATTATTTAATCGACGTCACACTAATGTTATGATATTCAGAGCCAATTCTTTCCCTCATCGTCCTTGTCATAGATGGTTGTATGTGTACGACGTTACACATTTTGCAATTTTAAACTAAGAAATTATTGAATTAAAACAGATTTCATTTTATAGCCTTATGAAATTGAGTTTTTCAAACTATAACCACCCAACGGATAAATATGAACATCATTGCGTACATATTGTTAGGGATACGGAAAAGAAGACCGAATACCTTTTATTCTGAAAAAATGTCCTGTAATCGAGGGATATATCAAATTAACATTACCGCTCACGAAGCCATGAGCAATAGTTTGTCAGTAAGACTTTAAATTATTCAATTTTTGTTATCCATTTCATTATTTAATTCTTAATACATTTATATATGAGTATATGAGACATCACGAATTTTATGTCTCGCAATCTCCGCTACCGTCGCCTTTAATTCAATGACAAACATTGTTGAACAGGAGTTCATTATAAAACAAAAAAATTGATTGTCTGTAAAGTCGGTTTACGGACAATAATTTAACGTGATAACGACTCGGAGGCATCGACTGATGAAGTGGAAGAGATTTCGATGCCTCACAAGCCGAACGCTTAGGCGGATCGTACCTCTCTGTCGCAGGCGGACCGTGATAATGAGTCATGATTTTTCGTGCGTGCAGTTGGCGTTCATCGATTTATAAAACGTTCTCGTATTAAATATAAAATCTTACTAATGCTAAGGACCTCACCCATTAACGTGTGTTCCAAAAACTTTATGTAAAAGTTAAGTATCGATATTATCGAGAGCCGCCCGTCACTACATTACGTGCGAAAGAGAACTTGACACCTCTCTTTTGGTCCCGCTCACCGATTTTACTAGAGATAAACTCAGTGAGTTTACCGGTTGCTCGAGAGTTATACGTATGTCCGATTCGTCGTACATTTGACGTTTAGCGGCCTCTTTCGTAAACAAAACTTTTTGGTGAATGTTATGTTGTGTTCTTTTCTTACGCCGACGCAACGAACTACATCTGATGGAGATCTGGTAATTTGTTTTCTTTTTTATTACACATCTAATTATGAATTTGGATGGAGAGAGTCGCATAGTTTGAGTATTGGTCAGCACTAAATAAACTTTATTTTCGTAAGACTTTCATAATGTTATTCTTTTGCTAAAATAAATTATGCATAATCAGAAAAATACTTTAGTGTTAAGATTATTATACACGTACATTTGGCATAGGTACTCACTGAGGTAGGCACTTTCTGCACGGATACAGTTTATAATTGAGAATTGATACAAAATATAAGAACATAGTTTACCTTACTTTACAAGATTTAAATTCGTATTACTGGCACTCATTAATTGTGACAAAGTCCAGGTCGTATGCTAACTGATCGTGATAAGGAGATAAAGAAAAATTTTAAGGCTAACAATCTGCGAATTTAGTGTTGTTGGAGTCTTTCGATCTTGGATATATCGACATTCATTTCTATATGTATATTAGCAACTGCATTAACTTTATTACGCATAAATGCATATTGATCTTCCTGTAAAAGTCTTGTGAAAAATTATTCAACCGTTTCCGAGTGGTAGCGTTTTTTAACATCGCGTAGGACGATATAAAATTAAGATTTCTTTCCTTTTCTATCGCATACATCTATTACTATTAATGTATAATATAAATTCTTTCTTTATCTTTCTGTAGCCAAGTATAAATGATTTCATTATTACTTTTTTAGAATTTCATTTAAAAAAGTTCGCCCTACGTTCTGGTAATTGATGTTTCGTCAATAATCATTTACCCAAGGATAGAGTAGACGTTACTTTGCAATTCAGGCTGGATTGATTCGCCTTTGCCTCACTGTAAAACGTTTGTTGTTATTTCCACTTTGTACGCCTGAAGAAATTATATCGGAAAGCAGTAATAGAAAGAGCGAAACATTAATTAATTAAGAAGTAATTAAAAGCATCCTTGGTTCACGGTTGAACCAGACGTTGACGGATAGCTGAACCTGTCGTCAGCTGACACTGTTGGTGCAGCTGTAAAATATAAAATTAATTACAATACTGATTGACGTGTAATCACTACAATTACAACACCTGTTTCGCGTCGTCACGGAGCTTCTTCAGGCCGACGTTGACTCTTCCTATGCGAGCCAGCGACTATTTGTTTCAATTATATTTATATAAATCTACAATTAAAAAACCTATAAGATATTATTAAGTACGAATACAATGTTATTCGTAATATACGATGATTCATTTCTAATTTCTATTTCTTAATAATTATTTTCTTAAACACCGTACGTACGTTCCGCGCGAAGATTCACTCTACACGCGATACCGTTTTTTTAAGCAATATTTTCTCTGTCGTATCTACTTTCCTTCGCATGTCCTCTTGAATTCAGCATTGCTTTTAATCGAACAAAAACAATATACATTAATCTTCACTAATACTAGCTTCAAAATGATGTTTTACTTTCTTATATTATATAATTTGAGTGCGGGAAAAAAAAAATCTTTGTCGGTATTATATTCAAACAATTTAAATCCTGGATTGTATGCAAAACTTGAAACTTTTAGTTTATCAGAAAATTAGTTAAAATAAGTCAAATTCAAAACTTAAAAACCTTTAGTTTATCAAAAAATGAGTTAAAGATCAATCAAACTTCCAATTCAAAACTTCAAACCTTTAGTTTATAATTTTTTTTATTCAAAATCAATCAAATTCCAATCATTCAAATTCAAAACATGAAACGTTAAATTTATCAAAAAAATTATTAAAAAACAATCAAATTCAAAACTTCAAACCTTTAGTTTAACTGAAAACTCAGTTAAAAATCAAACAAAAACTTCCACCTGTACAGACAGACATACAGTAACAAAATGATGATGGCTGAGTGATTTGACGGGTGGCCTGTCAATCAAATATCCACAGATTCCTCAGATCCATGAAACCTCGGCCTATACCGAAGAATAATTCTGTATTCAGGACCATTTACTAATGTAAATTTACAACACTATTGGCTAACGTCGAAGGACAGTATCCCGAGGAAATCTGAATCTGTAAAATGTTCTTACATTATGTGGGAGAGTGTAGAACTGTGGTATAATGTCTGAATTTAAAATCGCCAATACGTGTTGGACTAGCGCGGCAATATGTCCATACTTCCTTCCACGAAGAGGCCTATAATCTTATGATGTGTATCTTGTATTCTAATGTGATGATGACAAGATATACAAGAAAGGAACCGAGACAGGGATATAAAAATTAAGTCCATCGGACAACATTCAGCGCACTTTAACCTAGCAGATAAGCGTCCAAAATGGAACAACTACAATGCTTTACGAAGAATATTGACTTACTGCTTTCGATATTAAACGCGATGATTTTAAAGTCCAACTACCAGCAGCAATCAATTACATCTTTTTTTTGAACTGACTACGCTATTGACCTAGTAAGGTCTTAACAGCTTCACCGGACTACTAAGGCGAGCGCTTAGGGCACTCAGCATCTATGAGAATGATGTTCTGACTGTTAAACCTATCTTTACATAGTATAAAATGAAGTCGCTTCTGCTATCTGTTTCCTTAGCTTATTCAACGGATTTTAATACAGCTTTCAGTAATAGATAGAGTGCTTCAATAGGAAGGTTTATATGCACAATACATGCATAAAATGTTACAAAAAAACCAAAAAAAAAATCAAAGATTTGTAATGTGATGTCGTAACAAATATATTTTGTACGCTTAAATCGCAAACACTGGCTAAACCTTACGAGGTAGATCAAATTAATGTACCACGGAATTGTATATCTTAAAAAGATTGATAAAGTCCCTGATTGCATATATTTATATGTAAAGGATAACCCACAATAATCATTTTTATATTTTTACCAAAATAGTTATCTGTTATTTTTACCAAGCTATTTTATACAATACAGTATTATTCGTTATCCAAAATAATACATTACATACGTTGTACATGTCATGTAGATCAGAATCGCCGCCGCCGTGGATTCTTCTCGCGCCCTCTCCCCCTGCAGAGTGGGGAGAGTGCGGGGGATCAGCATCAGGGTATCCCTTCTCGCTGAAGCTTTTCTCGCCTCCCGTAACGACGGGAGGGTCTTATTTTCCGGGGCAGAGCCGTAGCTTGCCCCTGTGGTGTCTGTCCTGTCGTTCCGTTCATCCACATTAGGGTGGTCCGGTCGTCAGTACGTTTGTAGGGCGTGATGTGGTGTGCATGGTTTCTTAACGTTTGAGTTCATACATCTGATCGTCGATTGTTTTGAGTTTACGGTAGTACTCAAACCGTATCTTACGGGCGTCTTCTTTGTTTGCGGCTTTATCCATTCGTTGATCGAACTCACTAAGGTTTCATCATAGCGAGACTGGAGCTCCTGTAATTCACGCTGCGTTTCCTCTGAACGTGGACGCGGGCATTCTTGTTCCGGCGGGTTTGGCCAGTCGGATTGTTCCGGCCGGATTTCGGGTGTGGCCTCTGATTGCCGTTGGCGTCTTCTTTTTCTCGTCCTTCTCTTGGCTGTTCTCTCGCCTCTAGGAGGGGGGTTGTTTGCGGGAGCCATCAAAGACGCCCCCGCGTTTTCTAGAGCTGTTTCGACCGCCGGCCTGGGTCGTCTGGGTCCAGTGCTCCGTGATACGGTTCCGATCGGCGGTTCCTTAGCTCCCGCTTGAATACGGGGCAGCTTCTTCTATTATTTGCCGAATGGTCGCCCCCGCAGTTGGCGCAGGTCGCCGGCTCGTCTTTGGGGCGGTCACATTGCCGGGCGGAATGTGGGCCCCCGCACCGGACGCAGGCGATCTTCATGTGGCATTGTAGGGAGGAGTGCTGAAACTGCTGGTAGCGAAAGCACTGCGCGAGCCGGTGTTCCCTCCTCCAGGCTTCAATCTAGATAGGCATGCTCTGTATTTTCGAGACATCATATATCGCGGGTATTAACCCGGGTGTGCGCTTGAGAACGACGTAGAAGACGCACCCCTGTCTCGCTCGTCGTCCATTTATTTGTCGGGCGTGTTCTGGCGTGAAGCCTTTCTCTCACGTAATGCGTCAAGTATTACTTGCGGCTCTGTGCCGCAGGGGAGTCCACGGATGGCAATCTTGAGGCCTTGTTGTGCATGGGGTGAGTAGGTGAACCACTCTAACCCCTCTTGCTTTTCCAGGTAGTCTATTGGGATCCGGTATTCTTCTACGTCTAGTGGCATGAACCGGACCCCTTCACCGTACACGAACACGTTGGGGCCGCGACCCAATTTCGCCTCCAACTGTGGGTGCTGCACAGCCCAGTTGGGGAGGCGCTCGACCACATACGGAGGGTAACGCGGACCCGATGCGGCAGGTGAGGCGGGGGACGAGG
Source organism: Antheraea mylitta (assembly GCA_014332785.1). NCBI lineage: Eukaryota > Metazoa > Arthropoda > Insecta > Lepidoptera > Saturniidae > Antheraea > Antheraea mylitta. The sequence goes on along the minus strand of JACEII010000143.1, from coordinate 927,851 downwards.
TGTCGACCGAGGACGCGGCGGCAGCACTGTCGCTCGGTGGCAGCGCTTTAGGGTTCCGTTGGCACGTACCCGAATTCGATAGCGGATCGCGCGCAGGTGGCGCTGCGATCGACGCATACGTAGGCTGATCGCGGGCAACCTTTCGCGGCGGAGCGGGGACGGATGCGGGTGCGCGCACCTGCTTCGCTGGGGTATCGGGTGTGGTTGCGCGTATCGATGTGGGCTGCGCGGGTACCATAATGCAGGCTTTCTTTTTCCGCTGGGCGTCTAGTGATGCTGGTGTAGTCTCGCGATTCACGGCGGGTCCTGCATCGGGTTCGCTGCGCTTGCGGCACAGCGGACGAGGAAGCGCTTAACTTGCGCATCGTCGCGTAGGTCAGAGCACGGGCTCGCGGACAACCTCGAACGTGGTGACGACGGAGCCGTCAGAATCGCCCTTGAAAGTATGGATATATGTCTATATTGCATCCGAGCGAGGCCAGGCCGGGTCGCTAGTAAAATATAATAAAATATTCTTTAGTTATATTTTTTTCACGATACCTTCTTTATTAATTTCAAATCCGTTTTCATAATTTCGACTCTCTTTCAATCTATCTTTAATTTAGATTTATCTGTTCTTTTATTACATGAACTCAGCATTTTTTTTTACATCGAGACGAAGATAGTTTGTCTAGTTTTTATTTGTTCTCAATTTACGATAGAGATATCTTTTTAATTTCTTGTTCTCGAAACGATTACGTTATTGAACTAGCAAGGTAACAACTACACCAGACTTCAAATAATTTCCAATGATAACCGCAAAATTATGGACTTCATCAACACAAAAATTATGGAATCAGTTTTGATTTTTCGATACCAGTGTAATGCAATCATGGAGTTTGAGAACTGATATTTAACTAATATTTTAAATGCGAATATGAGTTCGTGTATTTCTTTGACACATTTTCACTCCGTAACTCCTAAACTGAACACCGTGACATTTTGACTATCCGGTTTTTCGGTTATTCGGGTTTTCGATTATAGCGATTTTCGGTTTTCCGGGATATATCTGTCATCAATTGATATTCGGTTTTCTTATAAAATTGCGTTTGGTATAAAAACAGTGCTGTCTATTGCGAGACATCGGTTTACTGTGACAGTCGTTATGGCTTCTCTCTCGTAAAGTTAACCAAACTTCTTGTTCGAAAGTGGTATATCTTAATCTTTACGCACATCTTAGGGTTTCCAACCGTATTATAATAAATTATAATTTATTGTACTTTGGGACACATTACACTATACAGCGTCAAGTTACTGCCAACACAAGATGATGTTAGATTACTTTTCTTTAAGTAACTTTAAATCTACACTAAAATAACGTCACGTGAGAATATTTTTTTTATTGTTATTATTATAATTAATGAAAAAACAATATGGGCATTAAAAAATATCTTACTTTGCCACTAAACGGAAGATATGTATTAATGAAGTAATGTATAGTAACAATATACTATAATTCTATTGAACGAAACTGTAGACTGTTGTATTTTTGATTAAAAAAGCGTGGGTGTGTGCTTACAACCGTAAGATAGAAGTGAAAACTTTTAAATATAGTAATTATCAACTGTATATGCGCGATAATACACACTTGAAAAAAACATACATAATTTTATTTTATTGTTATAATACGTAATTTAAAAAAATGAATTATTGGAATGATACACTCCTTATCAGAGTACGTCCCCGATCCGAGCGTGCTTGACGTCGAGTAAAGCCGAATAAGCCCGATCCTGCGTCACGGACCCGAGCGTAACCGTTCACTTTCGCTTAATGTCCGTAGCGAACGCAAAATGTAACCTATGAAGCTACGACTTCAGTAAATGTCATTTTCTGAATTACTTTCTTCAAATAAGATATATTTTTGGATGTACTACATTTTTTAATACATTTTCTGAATAATATTGTAATCAACTAAAATATTAAGGCAACCCTAGTGTACAAATGGGTGAGAAAATATTTGTTAATAAGCGATAAGCAGTAGGGCATATTTACACTTAAAAATTTCACTTCGGCTTCGGCGCGTTGTTGGTTCCATACTGTTGACTTTCACCTACAAATAAGTTTATCTATTCTCGATATGAATCAGTAATTACAACAAGCACTTATAAATATAGAATATTAAAGAATAAGTTTCAAAATCCGTGAGTTAAATAGTAATACGTTTTTAATTGTTTGGAAAATAAAACCATAAATGTATAACATAAAAAAACGTAACTGAAACAAGGTCAACCAACTCTCGGTTTTCAAATAAAAATGTAACATTAAATCTGTAGAGTAAATTTCTTGGAAATTTAGCGGAAAGGTTTTTATACGTGTTTTAAGCCTTTGGTTTTTTTTTGGAACGATGTTCCTTACGGCAGGCTTGGGGGAGATAGGGATTTTGCTGCGCGACCGAACTGAAAAAATGTGATAGTAAAACCGTAACGAAAAGTGCGTGGAATAAAGACGTGCGCAGGCGCGACTGTCGTATACACAAGCGAGTAGTGTATAATACTTTTCTCTTTCTCCTTTTTTGTAATTATGTCTATTTCTATGTAATTTTATGCTGTCAAACAAAAATAAAGAGACATATTTTGTTATTTTAATTGCTAATTTGAATTACGATTACATAAAATTGAGCACGATTTTTTTTTTGCAAATTGTGTCGATTCTACATTAGCCGAAGGAACTTCGTTCCTACCTGGTGTCCCACGACACCACATTCTTTTTTAATTAGAGGATCGAATTAGAAGCAAAGATAATAGTCAGGAAAGACATTAAACGTTTACTTTTTAGAGTTTTTGGCGGAATTTTAGGAAGGCATATAGTCTGCAACGGGTCTGCGGACGTTGTTGCGCCCTTATAATAAAGAAACAATTCCATGACCTTGACCCTATATTTGTATATGTTTATTATGCGGGTATTTGTTCTAGAGTATTCCATCATAAAGTAGACATTTTTTTTTTCGAAATGTAAACGCTGTTGATCTGGAAATGTCTTTACAGCTTCACCGAACTATAAAGTAGACAAGTTATTAGTTGTGCTATTGTATGGAGAACCGAGCACATTTTCTAATATATCCACAATACATAATATTTCAAATGTACTACTCTGCTTTCAAGCGCGTTGTTTTGATGAATGCCTATAGATAATTCAAACACAGATAGACAAAGGAAATCCTCATGGAGATAAGGTGTGTCGTATTATTCCTGTCAGAGATTATTTATTCTAATATTTACTTGCGTGCACCTTTCAGCCTACATATCCTAAAGAAGTATTTAATCAAATAGTTTAGAAAATTATCCGATAAGAAATATAAGAGTTGTTGAAGTATATATGCTTGGTACACATATATGGTTCAACAACTCATATATATATATGAACTAGCCTCTGCCCGCAACTTCGTTCGCGTGGAATAGATACACTAACATGCAGCAGTTTTCAAAAGGAAAAAATATCCCGATTTTGAAACATTTTTCAACTGTGCTCCACTATAATAGTGCTCTTAGCGTGATGATATATAGCATATAACCATTCTTGATGAATGAGCTATATAACACTGAAAGAATTATTCAAATCGGACCAGTAGTTCCTGAGATTACCCCCTGCGTCACAATGTCATAAACTCACAAACTTTACCTCTTTATATTTATTCTGAGATGTAGTATACATAACATGCATTTTATTTTATGTTATTTAAACTAGATTATATGTAGCATAAGCAGGTTTTTTTAAAATTAAGAAAACCGTAAATTTACTGAGATTTTCATACCGAAAATCAGGCTGTTTTGCGCGAGGAGACTACAGAGAATTGATTTTTTCAAAGAAAACTTATTAATTTTAAAAATCAATCATCTGTACATCATTGTTAAAGGTTCAATGTATCTGTAGTTAGTCATTATGTTTATCAAAGTTGAGTAGTTTTATTGTAATTCTTGCCAAAAACAGTGAAAATGGACCTTTTTTGAGAGCGCGTCCTTAAGCTTTATAACATGGCCATTCTATGATCATTAGATACATATCACTACACAACTTTGAGTGTTATTTATGAATTTTTACTAATCACTACATAATATAAAAAAAATTCTCCATTAGGTCTGTCTATTTGCGATAAAATAAAAACTACAGAGCGGATTTTCACACGATTTTTACCAGTACATAAAATCATTTATGAGGTAGGTTTAAGTATATAATTTGGCATGGTTTTATTTTATTTGTATATGGTGTATAAATCAATCAAACGTGTGAGCTGCATAGTACAAATATTAATATTATATGCGTCGCAAGCTCAGTACGTGACGAGCATGTCAAGGTCATCGGTGACGCGAACCCATAAGTTTTTCCCTACTAAAAATCGCACTGTCGTGCGGTTGAAGAATCTTTTGCTCAAAAAGAAATAAAAATAGAAAGCGAACCTTTTAAAACCCATGTCACGATTTTGTTTCCATATCTGTTTCGAAATATAATGTATTCAAAACGCAGTACATCGTTAGTGAAATCTCATATGACCTGACTATGCTATGTCAAATACATAATTTAAAATCTTCAGAGCGAATCGGATAACTCACATAACAGTTAAACAAAATTAACAAGGCACTTTTACGACTTTCAATTGGTAGCAAATTACAATAACGTACGTTGAATTTTTGTAGTAATGATGGCTTAGTTGATAAGGTGTTCGGACACCGCCCGTAAAGTAGTAATGCTTGCATTGTTGCGTTTCGTTCGATCAGTGAGAACGCTGGATGCCCACCTATCCCCGCGCCCTTCGACCGCGATTCCTCTGGTGTGGCTGCTGTATATGGATATGTTACATAGCTCATTTATCGAAGAATGTTATAGTTTATAGATATATCATCACGCTAAGACCAATAGGAGCGGAGCATTAATGAAGAATGTTTTAAAATCGGAGATTTTTTCTGCTTGAGAGCTTTCGCTGCGTGTTAGCGTTAGCCCAAAGTAACTATTCCATGTGGACGAAGTCGGTGTTCCGGTGAAGCTGTTAAGACCTTGCTAGGTCAATAGCGTAGTTAGTTCGAAAAAAAAACGGACGAAGTCGCGGAAAGATGCTACTGAAATATATATTACGGTATTTTTATTTAAAGTTCATCTGGTCGAGTTTAATGCTAAAAAAACACAGGTGTGCGCTTTTATTAGCAAGAAATCTCCATTTACCCTCCTTTCTACTCTTCAGAACGTCTCGCATACAATGCGAGACAGTCTCAATATCTTAGGTATAGACATTCGTAGCGACCTAAATCCCAGGGAGTACATCGGGAGTATAATCTCCGCTGCATCACGGAGAGTCGGAATTCTGAACAGGGTGCGACTGTTTTTCACGCCTGATCCGCTTTATCTCCATTATAAGGCACAAGTTCGGCCTTGCGTGGAATACTGTTCGCACCTCTGGAACGGTTCTACCAAATATCTACTAGATGCCCTGGACAGGTTGTAGAGACGGTCCACGTTGTTAATGACGCAGACGTTACAGAGTTTATAGAGTCGTTTCAATTGCGCAGAGATATTGCCTCACTGAGCGTGTTCTACCGTCTGTATCATGGTGAGTATTCCGCCGAGTTGTTTAATCCCTTCCTCTCCTTTTCACAACCGAACCACGCGCGCTGGTCTTCGGAGCCACTGTTTTACGGTAATCACTATCTGGGCACGAACTAAAAAGTTCGCAAAATCTTACCTTTACCGTACCGTGAAGCTGTGGAACAATCTCCCGGCTAGTGTGTTTCCTCCTTCCTATAATATGGGGTCCTTCAAGCGTAACGTGAAGAGGCATTTACGCAGGCCGCCATGACAGTGGCTACCGACGAAAGCTGGCATATCTCTATCGGCAGTCGCCGTTGTTTTTGGATTGTACTGTGCTTACCATCAGGCATAATGCAGTCATTTTGCCGTGCTACTATAAAAAAACATAGTTCTATAATTTCCCATATACAAACGTCGTGCAGAGGAAATTGCGCGCGTACAACCGCGACTGCTATTAAGAACTATGGGAACAAACAGAAAGACTAGGGAAGCGATTTTGTATTATACAGTTTAATGCTTGATTATTGATTACAGAACTTTTTAAAACGAAAACTGAGAACCTCCAAACAAAATGAGCAATACAGAACTATCCGTATAGTTATTAATCGTTAGCTAACGATTTCGGTTGCTTCTCTAATGGTAACTGTTTTGATACAGTTTGTTTGAGGCGCATTAGTCGCAGTATTTGGTTTTTTATGTCACCATAATTGTCATATTCATACTCACTTTGTGATATACTAGCTTTGGTCACCGGTTTCGCATGTGATATTAAAAATCATAAAAGTATTTATGAAATATCTACGTTTAAAGTTTGAACATTATTTAACGTTATATTACAATCTCCTATAAACAATTATAACGCAATTCACTTGAGAAATTAAAGTTTAGTAGCAGGCCCGGCGGACGTTATCCCGCCCTGATATTTAAAAAAACTTTTCCAAATTATACATCTAAACCTTCTTTATGAATCACTTAATCTACTCGTAAAAACCGTGTGAAAATGCGTTCAGTAGTTTTTAATTTTACCGCGAATAGACAAACAGACAGGCCTAAAGGAGAATTTTGTTAGTAATAATAACGTATATAAGTAAATAATTTGTAGTAATTATTAAAAATTCATAAATAACACTCGAAAGTTATGCGCTGATACGTATCTAATCATCATAGAATCGCCATATTATAAAGCTTAAGGTATCGTGTTTTCTTGTTCATTTGAACGAACTACTTTGAAACTTACCAGTTAGATTTATCAAATTATTTTACCGTAGAATTATTACACAAAATGTAGACCAGAAAGTGCATTGAACGTCAACGAAATAATAGCTCCTATAGCCTTGTATAACCTAATGTACAATTTATTATTAACAGGTAGCATTCAGACCCAAGTTTTAAATTAGTCTTTGTTTTATTAAAATAGGTGTACGCCATCAAGAGTTATTGTAATTTTAATGAGGACGCGGCGTAATTATGAACGAAAAGTAGATAATATGTAAATGAACTTAAAACGTTCCAGATGACTTAATTAATTAATATCACTGTTTTTTACATAAGATACCACGCGGACGAAGTCGCGGGCACAGCTAGTCGTTAATATTTTAGTTTCTACTTATCTTTTAAATTGTTTTTTTTTCTTTAATAATTTTACGTGTTTTCATTTTATACGGCTAAATTATCAAAGATAGAATTAAAACTTAAATATTGTCAATTGTGTAAGTTCTTTTGAAGCTATAGAAAAGTCCTTAACGTATTTTCCTTACCAATAACAATACAGTTACAAACTTCTACACAAAACTATGAACATACCGTTTTAAATTATTATTAAGTTTTCTCGTGACTAGAGACTTTTGTAATATTTTTTAAATAGTACCATAGTAATATTGTACTGTAATATGAATACTAAAGAAGTTAATCGAGGTCAAAACAAAGCCAATCGTTCACTCGACGTCTCAAAGTCTCGTCAATCCATTCAGTCGGAAGTTCGTGATAAAATCGTACTTTTCTTTTCATTTCATGACTAATGCTATTTAGTTTACTTTCACCCGTATAGTTTCATAATAATATTCATGTTCCATTGGTGTCGTGTGACTGACGACTGATTCTAGGAAATATTAAGTTCACATGTGTCATAGCTCTGTGACTTGTATATTTGTTTCGTGTTTTTTTTTCTCGAACTGACAACGTTATTGGCCTTGCAAGGCCTTTACAGCTTCACTGGACTACTAAGGCGAGCGCTTAAGGCACTTAGCCGATTTTATTCAGGCAACTAGCTTAATGGTGCGCGGCACACCTCGGCTTGGGCTGTTACCGAAAATCCGGATCTAACCTAGCTAAACTATTCTAAGCTTATACATATATTTATATATCGGATGCGAAACGAACTAAACTACTCTTCTGCATAGTCTTAGCTATACTTCTATATTAGGGTATTACATTTTTTATCTCGATCTAGTGATTTTGGAATCTTTTGATATGAAAGTTATGTTAAACTAGATCTGCCCGCGACTTGGTCCACTCGAAATGTCATGTAAAAACAGTGATTGATAAAGTCATCTGAATGTATTACTTATCTTCTTTTCCCTTGTATTTACGCCCCGTCGCCATTACAATTACAATAACATTTGATAGAATGGACCTATATTAATGAAACAAAGACTTACTTATTCTCGAAGATATGCTTTATGATTTTCTTGGTTTGGTTTTATTGTGAACACAGTACTTTAGCAGTAATGCGTGTTCATAAATACAGACAGACAGACAGACATGTTTTTTTGTTTCTTAGTGCAGTGCTCAATTATACAGTGCTGTCTAGGATTCGTGGTCCGGGAACTGCTAAAAGTTAGGTATACTATAGATATTATTTTTATTACTTATTACGAATGAATATTTATCGTATTTCAAGGAGTAACATTTTATGCATTTTTGCTTACACAAATCAGATCCTTGTATCCCACGGACTTCAATATATTGAAAGAGATGGCACGTCCCTTTTCATAATATTAGAAAATTATCTGTTCAGGTATAAACATAACTATATAGCAATAACCTCTGTCCGCGACTTCGTTCACGTGGAATAGTTACTTTCTGCTAACGCTAACACGCAGCGGAAGCTCTCAAGAAGAAAAGGATTTTGAAACATTCTTTATTGGTATTTCGCTCCTATTATTCTTAGTGTGATGATATACAGCCCATAACCTTCCTCGATAAATGAGCTACATAACACCGAAAGAATTTTTCAAATCGGACCAGTAGTTCTTGAGATTACCCCCTATAACGTCACAACGTCACGAAGAACGTCGCAAACTTTACCTCTTTATAATATTAGTATAGATTAGGTTGCTTAAATATTAAAGTATTGTAAAATAATTTAAGTGACTGTATGCTTTCGAAAATTACGCTTTGTGGTAGTTATGTGTGAAAGTTTATTCAGGTCAATTACAGATAGATCTTTAATACTTCTTGTAAATTTTGTTTCTAAGGTTAATACGTTAATTTGTATTGTATGTCCGTACGTTACTACTTTCATACTACTTTCACTAATACAACTAATATATGAACGTATGTTTATTCAATGTTGAATATGAAACGAAATAGCTTTTTGCGTCGGAATTGAATGCCTATAATAATGGTAACTTGTTACTAATTTGCGTACTAAATAGAAATACACTCATCAAAAAAGTCTAAGCAACATGCACTAATTTAAATTTTAGGATGGTTCTTCACATTATAACGTTGTATTTTATTTTAAAATAATATCTTTAGGGTTCTATGATGTAAAAATAACAGCTGTTGTCTTTATAAGTTCTTTTAATAACAGAAATGAACAATATTAGAATATACTGTAGAAACTAAGATACATAAGAAACTAAACTTTTTTTACAAAATGAAATTTCTAAAGAAAATGTATTTTATTGTGAAAGAATAGAACAATTTAATACAAAGTATGGTTTCTTCTGCTATTCAGAACTTGTCGGCAACGATTATTCATTGAATTAATGAGACTGTTTATGTCATCTTGCGGTTTCGCTCCCAATGGAATTGTAGCAAATCCTTCAACTGTTGGGTTGTTGTCGCTCCGTCCAAGTCCTTCAAAACACGTTTCTGGAGCATGTCCTATGCGTGCTCGATGGGGTTAAGATCTGGCGATTCTGCAGGCCAGGGCAATACCCGGATGTTCTCCGTTGCAAAGTATTCACTGGTTCACTGAGCTGTATGTGAACGCGCATTGTCATGCATTAACTTAAAATCGGAGCCAATGGTTTGTGCAAATGGGTAGACATAAGGTCTGAGAATATCCTCAATGTAATTTTCAGCATTCATGTTTCCATTTACAAAAACGAGCTCAGTTCGACTGTTCTTCATAATACCCCCCCATAACATAACTGTTGAGCCGCTGTATGGATCAACTTCCTGAACGCACCTGAGCCTTTCAGTATTTCCGGACCGACGATACACTCGCACCCTTCTTGTATCAGGCTTAAACCCGAATCGCGACTTATCGGAAAACATAATTATCCCATTGTTCCTAGGTCTATGTTATGCGTTCTCTACACCATTCATATCGATGAGCGCGATTCCCGTGACGTATCGGTGGGCACCTGATTGGGCGTCGAGCTCGTAGGCCGTACTCATGCAGTCGATTTCGCACAGTTTGCGGACTTACATCAACACCACTTGAAATTTGTAGCCTCAAAGTTATCTCTCGATCAGTTAACATCGGCTGGCGTCTTGCAGTCAGTTGTATGTACCGGTCTTGCCGAGTGGTTGTACTCCTTTTACGGCCTGGATGCTGTTCAGCGGGTTCTCCTGACGACAAATAACACTTCTATGAATACCAAAATGTCGAGATACTTGAGATTGATTACCTCCCGCTTGCAACATCCCTACAGCTCTTTGCATTTCATCTGCCATCTAATGACGTCGCTTCATGACGTAAAGAATATCTTACAATTCAATTTTGTCGCTAACTTCATTTAAATGGTTGGTAAAATTATAAAATCAAGACTAAACGTAGCAATTAAAACGCACTTAAATTCAAACAAATTGGCAGTCATTTGAATCTTATGAAAAAACAAAACATAATCAAATTTTTTTTTACAACCAGCCAGTATGTCATCAATAACAAAAAAGTTCACTTACCTACGCACTTTGAGTAAATACTTAGAAATTAATTAATATAAATGGTAAAATTTGTAATATCACGCATGTTGCTTAGACTTTTTTGATGTGTGTAAATAATGTTTTATATATATTCGGAATAAAATAATCTTGTATTAATTATCTTCCATTTGGTGTAATATATAGATTACTTCACAAACCTTTCATGATTTTTGGAGTACCGCCATCTTTGTTACTCATGTTTACATTTGTTGAGTCCATACCGCTCACATTTCATTCTATGACATTTTTAAATTAAATTTTTATGAACACTAGCTTATCGCCCCGGATTCGCATGGGTATACTTACAAAGGAAATGAGGCTAAATCTTTTTTTAGCGGTACAATTACGTAATTAAATAAAATCTAATACCATTAAACGAGCAATTCTTGTATATTTTTATATATTCAGGATATCGAAAACGGCGTCATCTATTTCCGTGAAATTTAGTAGGTAGGTAGTTTCGGGGATGATAAATCGATCTAGCTAGAATTTATTCATAGAAAACTTTTTTAACTGAGTTTTCAGACAATGAAAGAATATAGCTAGAATATAAAGGTAAATTTCGCCGGCGCTATCAAAATAAAAAATATGATAGTTTTATATTTGTATATATTCAGGATCTCGGAAACTGCGCCATCTATTTCCGTGAAACGTAGTATGTAGGTAGTTTCGGGAACGATAAATCGATCTAGATTTTATGCATAGAAAACTTTTTCTAACTGAGTTTTCAGGCAATGAAAAAATATAGCTAGAATATAAAGGTAAGGTCGCCGGCGCTATCAAAATAAAAATAACTCAGATGGAAATCTGTTGCTTCGATAATCCGTGTAACCCCAGTTCGAATCCGAGAGACAGCAGAAGATATATATATTTTTAAATATATTTGTTTTTTAAATGTTAATTTTGTGAGGCAAACCTAGCAGTTTATTTTAGTTTTAAATTTTTTTTTAAAGAACCGAGCCAAGCTCGGTCACTCAGGTACTAGAATTTTAACTGAACAATTGGTCGTCGATCTGAATCTTTCTATATTCTTACTCACATCTTATATGACATACAATCAAGTATTAATTAAAACTCATATCTAATTTTGTTTATAAAGGCAACTAAACACTTTTTTATAACGTATTCGAAATTGTGATAATAGGAATACAATATTCATGTTAGAAAAATTAAAACAAATCAATCACACACACGCAAATCAAGTTCACGCCAGAATATTTAAAAAAATAATTTCGACATAACTAGCGATCCCTGCGGACGTTGTTATACCGGCCCAGTTAATAAAAAAGCCTAGAATCAGACCGCAACGCAAATTTTACTTACAATGTTTTGATAACAATTTCATAGTGACTTCTTCCTAAAACTTATCATTTATATTTCTTAAAGGAAGAAAACAAGTTTTAAAGGATAAAATTTTGTATAGGGCATAAAAATTTTAGAAATGTTAAGGTGGGGCAATAGCCTAAAGGTTGGGAAACACTGGTTTAGGAGGAGTTCAGTTACATACACATGGACAGAAGAATTATACATATAAAGATTGTACCTCCTTAACAGAAACGAGGCGCGAAACACGAAGTAAACAAAAGTTACTAAGAATGTGACTTTCGTAGTGAAAGTGTATACACAGTTATAGATGTCGGCTGAGGCTTGTCGTGTCCGCCGAGTGACGTCACCGCGGTACCTGTTTTTTCGGGGTCGAAAATACAATTTTACGTTCGTGTATTTTAATAACACGTAAAAAACCAATGATCTAAATATTAGAAGCCCTGACAAAATAATCATCTCATATTTCAGACACAGTTTTTCAGGTAATAGTGTTAGGTTTTATAACAAAGTCTCAAAGTATATTACCGATTCGCTGGACTGTTAGTTTAAGCGCCATGTCAAGCGGGTTTTGGTGCCTAAAAGCTAATCAATATGACAACGGTAGTGATGTCTGGAATTGACTTTTTTTCTGTTATATGTTCTGTGTATATTTAAAAAAAGGAGGTGGTAGAGTCACTTTGAAGTCATTGCTGATTTCAGCATGAATGGGTCACCAACCAATGTTGTACTAAAAATCTATCTATTCAAAGCATTTTGCCAGCGTACCGTATTTTTACGCAAGCAGCCAATGAGTTAACTTCTGACAAAAGATTATGAACGCTTTGCGTGTTCATCACAATAATATCTTTTGATTATACTTGGAACTGCTGCCATTCTGTAGCACTTCTGTGATGCTATTGTAGCCAAACGTGGCAACGTAACCGCCACGTTGCTAATTTTAAAAGAACGATGTTGGTAAATGCAAGATCTAACTATAGTAATAGACTTGTAAATAATTTGGTAGCTAATTTTTGATGTCTTATATATATTTTTTATAATTTTCTAAATGACTAACAGTTGCTTGGCTAATAGGCCTTTACCAAATTTTTGGAACGAACGCTTGAGGCCCTTCTGTCTGTTTGTTTGAATGCACATTGCTGCTAAAGTTCTTCTGCGTTCACGATAAAAAAAACTTCAAAAGCATATTCCCGAGTAACATTTAGTCTTGGTTTCATTAAAATCGGTTCACTCTGTCAAAAGTTATGATCATTTTAATGACGACACAACTTAACACGTTCACGCTGGCGCGTACCACCGGTGGCCCGTACTAGACTGTCTTTTCTGGCGGCGCGTACCACCGGTTGTGTTATTTTTAATAAATAAACGTGAAATTCTCATTATTTCTAATAGCACAATCTAATACGTACCACCGGTGGTACGCGCCGCCAGAAAAGACAGTCTAGTGCGGGCCACCGGTGGTACGCGCCAGCGTGAACGTGTTAAGTACAAGAGAAAAGTAGATAAGTAAATGGACTCAATATATTCAGATGATTTTATTGGTCACCGTTTTTTACATTACGTTCCACGTGGGCGAAGTCGCGGGTATAGCTAGCTAATAATATAAAATAAGTCTCTAAATAATAAAGTACAAGGTAAAAAGTAAATAAAACCAATGCATCATATTATGAGTGCGGTTTGACATGCTAGATTAAATTATACCCAGTATTTGATCGCCACCTGGTCGTGAGTCTTTCGTTATCGCGCTCTAAATCCGACTAACCTCAGTTTTTTAGATTTTCACTTTTGATTTGTCATGTAAATTGTTGTAGTGTACACCTATTACTGTTGGTGTAGGTTAGTTGTATACCTACACTATCATACGTAACTATTGCCCATTCTGGATAGACTTCAGGATAGTCCAAACAGGATAATAGTAACATTGATGTCGGGTGTCACCTGTATCATGATGTGGGCCTTGGTGTATCATTTTATACAATGTTGGTAAAAACGACTAGTGAATGTCTAGTGGTCGAAATTCGACGATAATTCGTACATTTTTCAAGTTTTAATGTTAAGGAAAAACAAAACAAACTTTAAAAAAATACTATACAAAAGAGAAATAAAGAAAACCGGTCGAAACACAGACCAATTTCTATTTAATTCTTTTTTTTTTATTGGAAAGAGTATACTCCGAAGTTGGTACCATTTAAATTTGGGAAAAAAAATTCAACCCTAAGGGTATGAAAATCGAGAATGATTGATTATCCACACACTGATTATATCTATGACTGCGCCTATCTTTAGACAGAATAGTCCAAATTCAATTTATATCCTTTGATTTGAAAGAGTATACCCAGAAGTTGATCCCATATACATGTAAACATGAAAAAAGCAACCCCAAGGGTAGGAAAACAGGGTATGATTTATTATTTAGCTTCTGAGTTGTGTATTACAAATAAATTAAATATGTAGTAATTAGTAAGATCATAGCCACAAAAAATTAGAAAATAAAAACTTTTGAACAAAAATTTAAATCGCCGAAAAAACTGAAAAGCAAAAAATAATAAACCTTTTACTTTGTTCATCTTAATAACTAAGTTCTTAAACTAATGTAAGTATACCTAAGAAATTTTGAGTCGGCGCCAAACAATCACATTTTCTCAGAAATTGCTTCAGTACTTTCATAGTGATACACGTTCACAATGGCAGACAGAGAGACAGACAAAAATTGTAAATAGATTATTTTTGGATTGTACATCGATGGCTGCGCGTCTAATACTGGCTGCGACGCACGCGTTTATGGTTTATCGTGCCGTCGTGCGGACGATCAAACTGCCTTGTAGCGGCATTCTAAGGTAGGAAAGGACGCAGGGGGAAACGGGAGTTGCCCTTGCGGATTACAACAAAACGGCATAAAATAACTACCATACGATAACAAAGTCCACCGCGATTATAATTTTCACAAAATATTTAATGAACAGATTTGACCTAGTTACAGTTTTATTATATGTATAATAGATGTTATCAGACTATTTCAATACAAATGTTGAAACAGAATATAACGCTAAGATAATCAGCATAAAACTAAATTAATTCGCAGTAACATCGAAAAAATTACGTAAATTTTACAAAATAAAATGCACTTTTTAAATAAATTAAAGTAAATGAGATAATTACTTTCTATTAAAATATCCACTTGTTTCATTTTAACTTACTTAATTTAACTATCTCCGAAGACTTTACTTGAAGCAAAGCCTATACTATATAGTAATATATTTTCGTAGTTTTGATCTTATTGAAGTGGCCGTTGAATTGGACCTAGTTCTTTCAACGGTAATTTACTTTCTCTTAAAAACTCAAAAAACGTAAATTTTAAATTACTTCTCTTTTTGATTAAAGGTGTGAAATAAATAAACGAAATGATAAAACTAAAAACGAATAGTTTTAACATTTGAATGTTGATCGCTAGTTACCCTGTCGGGGACAGTTTCCTACCATTTTGGTTACATTCTACATATGAATCGGATGATTGTAACTATGAAATTGAATATATTTCCTTAAATAGAGCGATTGAAAAATCAATATCTTTTACCATTATATTCGAATTGAGGCGTTGATATTCGATAACACAGTCAATTAAACTCATATAAAACTGTGACCATATAATACAGGACCATAAGAAGAAATTGTCTAAATTTTATTGAAAACTGAACAAAAATCCGTTGAGTCGTTTAGAAGAACTAAGGGAACAGACTGGTTTTTTTTTTCGAATTGACTACGCTGTTGCTCTTGCAAGGCCTTTACAGCTCCACTAGACTACAACAGACAGACTGGAAAAACAAACTCGTATACGTCGTACCTGGACGACCGAGCCTAGCTCGGTTCTTTGAAAAACATTTTAAAATTAAAATAAACTGTTAGGTTTGCCTTACAAAATTAGCATTTTTTTATGTCATATAGGAGGCAAACGAATAGGTGGGTCACCTGATGTTTAGTGATGACCACCGTCCATAGACACAAGCAACACCAGAGGAGTCGCAAGTGCGTTGCCAGCCGGCGTTTTGGGGGAAATGAGGAAAAGGGGATCGGGAGAGGAGAGGAGATGGAAGGAGGGAGAGAAGACGGGAGGGGAGAGGAAGGGAGATGGGCCTCCGGCGCTCTCACTGACCGAACGAAACGCAACAATTCAAGCACTGTTACTTCACGTCGGTTTTCTGTGAGAGGATGGTACTATCCCGAGCGGGCCGACACATTCGTGCTGAAACCAATAATAGTTTCAACGTGGCTCTACCACCACGTAGCATTTTTTTACCAAAAAAAAGTATTAAAAAAAGTATCACTTTTGCTGTCGCTCGGATTCAAATTGGGGTTAGACAGATTTTCGAAGCAGCCGATTTCCAGCTGAGCTATTTCTGTTTCGACAGCGGCGGCGACATTTACCTTTATATTCTAGCTATATTTTTTCATTGTCTGAAAACTCAATGAAAAAAAGTTTTTTATGAATGAAATCTGTGTATATCAATTTATAGTCCCCGAAACCACCTACATACTAAAGTTCCCGAAAATCGCAGACGCCGTTTCCGAGATCCTGAATATATAATACAAAAATATATAAGAAATGCTCGTCAAAAGGTATTAGATATTATTTCTATCTATTATCTGCGCCTCTTGATTAGATTCAAGTTTAATTCTTTTCGTTCTCAGCGCCGTCAGCACAATTAAGCATTCTTACTCAGCATACTTTCTGGCAAATCTTTGTATGCTAATTGCTCCTTTCTGAAGTGCCGTAGCGTGATGTTAGATACTCTTATAACCTTCTCAAATAAATAAGCGTGTCATGCAAAACGATTTTTAATAAATCTAATATGTACTTCTATGGATTAGTTCTTTAAAACAGACAGAAAAAGTCAATTAAGCTTTTTTTTATTGCAACTCGACAAAGTGACTGTGCTATGCCTGATGGTAAGCATAGTGCAATCCAAAACCATCGGCAAACACCGAGAGACAGATTATCCATAACTGTTCTCCGCTGTCATGACGGCCTGTTTATCTCTTTACGTTACGCTTGAAGGACCCCATGTCAAAAGGGCCCCATGTCATTAATAATATTAGGATATAGTTAATGTTCTAGATGATTGTAGAGAAAAATTGATAACTCGTATGTCATGAACGTCCAACTACTGAGTGGAGAAAGTATGCTGAGTGTATTCTATAAATAAGTTTTGGAAAATTTCCATCAATGGTTAATATACGAGACGATTGTGGCTCGTATTTATCTGACATCTACTGGATGTTTAAATAACTTTGTCTGCAAATAATCTTTACTGGAAGTGAAAGTATTCAATATTTTAAATTGTGAGAATTACCTGGTGACTTAAGTTATTAGTTACTTTATATACCTGTAATACAATATATATA